>WOGR01000588.1:0-24180 GCA_015342045.1 Leptinotarsa lineolata | reverse complement strand
AGTTGTCATCTATGCGATTATCCCAATATCAATACAGGGTCCATTGAGTACTGGAAGAGGTAAGCGTTTGAAAACCAGTAATTTTGCTAGCTTGCATTGTCTATGACCTTGAGTCACTCGACTTAATACCCAATGCATATCAGTAAACAGTTTGTACCATAATAGGTCCATTTCATCTTGACAGCTACATGGGTATTATACTATAGGATTCTATAAACTAATGCCGAATTAAATTATCGCAAATACATGAGGATAATCATCGGTAATAGTTACTACGCCATATTTTTTGATTAATTGGAAACCTCGTCCCAATGCCGTATTTGTTTCATCTTTATTTCTGTGGTAGTTTTGACAAACTAACTCAACCTGAACAGACTTGATATCTATCTTTTGTTGTATTAATGTAACTTCACTTTTTTATGCTCGACTTCATAAAACTGTAAAGTATGACAGGTTAGATATTGAATTTCCTAAAACATAAGTAATGCTCAAAATCAATTTCGATAAAACAAACAAACCCTCTCATCATGGTTTGTAGAACGGAATTTCCATGAATATATCTCTAGCTGTGGATAACCAATGACTCAGCGTCGTGTATTTATGGAAATATAACTTGTTTATTTCACATCGCCAGACACAAGTTTCATGATGATGAAACAAATAGAAATGTTATTGCAGGTGTAGTGAATTAGGAGCTTAATTTTTCGTGGACGGAGTCATGTTCATTAGAACCATTTTTGATTGTGAAACTAACTTGCCAGGCAACAGTGTTGGCCCCGAGATAACTCGTACACTTCTATTGATAGCGCGGATTGATGATGAATGCCAAACGGTTTGTGCAAACACAATATTCATGTATTATCAAAAAGTTATTAACTGAGAAGAGTCAGCAACAAGTGATATAAAATCATATGAGGCAACAGAAATTAGTCATTTAATTTTTAATATACTAGTTCATTTTGTAATTCAACAACATTGGACACAACTTGAGCTTGATAAAATTGAATGTTTTTTGAAAACATATTTCTGGAAGTACATCGGCTCTGCCAAATTGTTAACGACATAATGGGGATCCTCTAATCTAGTGAAGATCTATACTGTAATGTATGTATAATCAAGTAAATTCACTCTCCGCCATATTTGCCGAAGTATCTAAGGCGTGAGAGCAAGTGAGCCAAGAATAGCTCTAGCCTGCACCCTCCTACCGCACTACACGCCGCCACACCCCGGAAAAAAATGAAATCTTGACACGATACATGAAAGACGCCGAAAGGAGTGAACTTACTTGTTGTTTACTTCTATACGGTGGTATAATGGAGGTAATCCCGTGAAATATGTTAAAATTTAAATATATTGAAACGCAGAATTGTTTCATCACCAGGAACGCCGAGAAAGTCATACGACCTGCTACAGAAATGTCCGATGTTGCTATATTCTTGATCATGAGTATCCATGCTTTGAGTCACAGTAGAGTCTCTTATTGGACGATGAGAATTTCAATTTTATATGGCGAAAGTATTTCTTCGCTTGGAAAACTACTTTCGGAAATATATCATGAAACAAAAAACGGTTACCGTCTCGTCATCATCATGTTTGTGATGTTTCTTGCAATTTTATTGGAAAAAAAAAACGTCCAATCGATAGCAAGACAAAAATCGAGGAACATTTTTCCATTCCCTTTTATCTTCTGGCATATTATATTACCAAAAACAAATAGTTAACTTTCCATTATGAACGTAATTTAACAAGAGACAAGTGGCTCCTCGCTGTCAAAAAAAGAAAAATAATTTTTGGAAAAAATGGTTCTGTATCATAAATGTCTAAGTGGAGTCAACTGATGGAAAACCAATAGACTAATTGTTGTTGATTAGAATCTATTAATAATTTCCATTATACAACAAATTCGTAAACGAAATTTTCTTCGAGATTATACCACTTTCAACATATTTATTATTTTTTTAGCTTCAAATTTCCAGCAATGTTGAAATTTCTTCGATTTCTTGAAATTTATCGAGCTTCTCACTTATTCATTGCCAGTAAGTCTTGCAATTCTGAACGGTGAATAGAATGCGAGAGAATATAAGTAATATAAATTTCAAATCACTGATTTTGATCATAACTGACTGTTTTTTCTTGATTTCATCATTCAATTCCTGGAA
The DNA here is from genome assembly GCA_015342045.1 of Leptinotarsa lineolata. Lineage (NCBI taxonomy): Eukaryota > Metazoa > Arthropoda > Insecta > Coleoptera > Chrysomelidae > Leptinotarsa > Leptinotarsa lineolata. The sequence continues at coordinate 22,021 of WOGR01000588.1, read as the reverse complement.
TAATAGGCAATTGAGGTTTCTCTTTTTGAAATATTAATCAATGAAAATCACATCACCAGCACCGTTTTTGCGATCCACTCTTTTGACTTTTTCTTCATTGGTCTGATCATCACAAAAACTTGTCTCGTCACTGATGTGCAGCATCGTCAATCATGTAACGTAAAACGATATCGACATTAACGGCATCGTTGTCAGAAGTTTTTGATGAGAAAGTCAAGAATATTTAGGTCAATCTGTTTCAACCCCTTCGCATACAAAAAGACCGATATTGTCACATACTAATGTGAATGTCGTTTCTTAATCTGGCGTTAGAATATTAAAATTTGAGGGCATGTACTCAATGCGAGAAGTCAAGAATAGATTCCCTGATAACTAATAAAGAGTCTCGTTTTAAGTCTAGAAGATTATCTGATATCTTCTAGGAAGTCTGTATACATATTTAACAACATATTCTATTTATCCATTTGCCAACAGATTCCTCATGTCCATATTTTCTATTTCGACGTTCATCTTCGTGAACTTTCCTCACCATTCCAGGAAAGGTTAATTTATTTAGTCAATCACTGAGATGATCAATAATTGTAGCTATCAAACAAAACTGAAAGACATGCCTCCTTCAGACTTAAGCTTTACAGGGTTTTTCATGACTCCGTAAATATGTTTGCCGCCTAAACGTAAGCTCAGATACTTCTGGGATCACGCCTCTATTGCATTGTTTTGAGTTCATATTGAAATATCCAATACGACTACCTAAACTCTCAGGATCATAAAATATTTTGGCTGGTTTTTATTTCTTTCATATGTTCTAATGCCCAGTGTCCTATAATGATCCTGTGTAGTTTAATTTGAAACAGACCTTGTCCTTGATCTATGGGCGATACTCGTGTACCGACGAGTAATTACGTAATACTTCCTGAAGGCCATCATCAGTCAGTGGCCAATAACGTGTTGTCATTCATTAACTTTTGGCTACGTCCCAAACTCATTGTGTGAGTCGTTTGCATCCAAAAAATTTCAAAAGAAAAGTCACCTATGTACACGTGATGATCAAAGTATCAAGGTTAAAGGACCAAATTGTTTATTTTTTCTGGACCGGTCTTTATAGTCGTTTGTGATTTTATTGCTTTTATATAATTATCACTCCCTTCTAATTTAATTCTATTCAACTGCTAACAAGTGTTAGCAGACACTATGAACATAAGGAGGACTGGATCGACATGAATAAACCCCATTTATATGACTTCAGTTTTGACGTGTTTCTAAAACCTAAAAATGTGTAATTTTTGCTATAGGGGGTCCCAGAATTAACGCAAGATTTTATTTGAATAGAAAAATCACTTTTTATTATTTTCATTTGTTATTAAATAGAAAACTCGGTCCTTAGTTTTTATTGAATAATAAAATTAATAGGGTAGGATTTATTGAATAACATATTGTGCAAATGGCCTCCACGACCTTGTTGGCACATACGCAGTCTTTTGTCTAAATTTTCCATGACCATTTTGCATAAATGTGATTGAATTTCTATGATTCTGCGTCGAATTTACTTTTTTAATGCACGGGTTGATGTGGGCTTTTTTACATACACCTTTGGCTTTAAATAACCTCATTAATAGAAATCTAAAGGTGTTAAATCACAAGATCTAAAAGGGGCCAATTTTGATCACCGAAATGAGAGAGTAAACGACCTGTTCTCTTGTTTAGACCACATAGTGGCCATATCAATATCATCCAATTTCGGCACAAATAACTATGTTATCATGTCGCGATATCGAGCACCTACCACTGCTAGACGAGCCTTATTCTCAAAAAAGTAGTGACATAGCCTGGATGCATTTGTTTTTCGACCATCACATATGGGTTCTCAAATGCTACAATTTTGCCCATTAAAATGCCATCAAGATGAAAATGTGCTTCATCACTTAGGATAATTTTGCTCGAAAAACGAGCATCCACTTGATGTTCAATAATCCGTTTAACAAACTTTCTTCGCTGTGTATGGTTATTAGTCTTCAATTGTGAACTGATCTTCTGTGAATATATGCTGTACAGATCTCCTTGAAATTAGCAACTCTTGTCCACGACGCCAAATTGATATAACTGGATTTTAAGCAACACTGTCTTGCACTGCTTCTATATTGGATCCATATAGACGACAGATTGAACTGGTCATATCATGTTGACAAACTGATCAAGAAATTATCAAGCGTAATATTTATGATTCGTAGACTAACGGAATTTGCCGGTATCGGAGCGATCAAATTTTCTTACTTTGGACTCTTCCATAGTCATTCCAAAAAAATTGTAATGTAAAAAAGGGTTATACGTCTGATATCTAATGCCAACTAATTTTGCTCGAAAAATCAACATGGACTTGATGTTCAATAATCCATTTAACAAACATTCTCCGCTGTGTATGATTATTAGTCTTCATTTGTTGTGTTAACTGATCTTCAGTGCGGCCGCAATTTGGAAATAGGCTCCATTTTTACTAACATTAAACTGACAAATTGTTTTTTGGGGTTGCCAGTACCTTACTGCACGACTGGCGGCAAATTCAAATTTTGCTTTAGTTCTGGGATAGATACCTTTATATTGTGTTTCAGATTCCATTCATTTAATGTTATTATCATATTACGTACCTAGTTCTGGCGAAGTCAAGGGGGTATACGAAGCAGAGAGATGTAGCACCAGCGGCACCACCGGAGGCCAAGTTTCCTAAGAAGTAGCGCCAGAATTGAGTTTTCTTGTCGACTCCGCTCAAGAAGATCTGCTTGTATTTGTCTTTGAAGGCGAAGTTGAGGGCCTGAGTGGGGAAGTAACGGATGACGTTAGCGGTGTTACCACGCCAGTAAGCTAGTACTCCTTGTTCTTTGGGGATGCGGACGAAACAATCTACCATACCTAAAAGAAAAAAAATACAGTTAGGCAAAACATATTTCACTGTGGTTGTTATTTGGCTGAGCTGTGTATGTGTTGAGAGTATAGAGAGATATAAAATGAAAAAAAAAATGGTAGTCTTCGCACAAATTTAGACTTTTTCAGGGTGGAACAGAAATATATTTAGTTCAAAGGATTTTTCCTGGTATATGTGGCTTTCACCTAACACCATCAAGACCTTATTCACTTTTTACTAATAAATTATGCTTTTTGAGATTGAAAGCTGTCGAGAGTTTGTGTATTTTTTCAAATATCTCCGGGTTACGCCACTTAAAGTTTTTTGTCTTTCATTAGGTCGGTTCTATGGATATACTCGAGAGAAGCATCTTTAATTGAACTGAAAGGTCGAGTGCTAGGATCACATGTCAAAATAGATAAATCAGAACTCTCATATTAGTATGAAGAATATATAACATTTTTTCAGCTGATCCCATTATTGATATATCAAAAAGACTTACAAAGCTGCCTATTTGGCATCTACTCAATTGATATCTTTTTTCAGGGTGCGACTATTATTGGCCGCTGAGATATGTTTCATTGTCCTACTGCCCCAATTTCGAAAGATATGAAAATGAGGCAGAGGAACCGTTTTATGTTTGTTAGGATTTGGTATGAACCAATTTCGAATATGTTTGTGTCACCGGATTCTATTATCAAAGTTTTTTATCAATTTTTAGTAGCCGTTATCATATATAACATATGTATTTCTGGATGTTTCTCTTCGCAAAAAATATCATCAAAATAGGGCCGTACGATTCCCGCCTGAGATGTGTAAAACAAACGTTTATGCTCCTTCCTGTTGTTTTTCGGCAAATTAAAATCTTGAGGAAAAGTTTAAAACAAGCTAATTTCTTTCTGCTCGTTAGTGTGATACATTTTTTTCGATATCAATTGCCTCTCTGACAACAATTTAAAATTTTGACCAGTATTGAAAGAAATTGTTCAGTGGCCTAAGTATCTCAGATATTCATTATTTAAATATTAGAGAAAAGAGCTTATATCGTAAATACCTCTTTTCATTCAGTTATTAAATTTCATTTTTGTTGGGACTTTTTTACAACCAAGTCCTGCACATAATTTAACTCAAATTCGAAGTATTTATAGATCTTTTAAAAACATTAATCCTATCTAAAAAATGAATTTCTATTTTTTAATCATGTTTGCGCCGTTACATGTTGACTTGAGAATTAATAAAAAAAATATGATTGATTTTTGATTGCAATATTGTTCGGGAAATGATATAGGTTTATTAGGGTTAAGTGAAAACAATTCTCGAGAAGCCTCATAACGAGAATCAACTTCGCTCTTTGTTCTCAATGTAAATAAACTCAATATCTTTGTAAAATAATACCATTATCAATAAGTAACTGCCGAGTTTAAAGCCACTCTAAAGTCTGTAAAAATATGAATTGGTTTTGTAGTTTGGCAATGCTGCTTTCATTTTTGGACTACCCATGTTTGACATATGACAAACAAATCATGTTTTGGCTTGTCTCCCATTTATAACCTAAGATTTGAACTAATTGCTTTATTTGATAGGTAGAAGTAGAGCCTCTGGCGTAAAATGATTGTATTGAATTTTGCATAAAGACGGAAAAGTAAAGTGCCAAAAAGCATTTTCCCAAAAACTAATCTCTCCTAACAAATATCTTCCTTTTCGATTCGAACGTTATTTTATTACCCCATTCTGTTTTCAAAAAAGTTGGAAATAGTACTATACAGGGTGACACTTTGAAAACTTACTATGGCTATATCTGAGCAACCAAATGAAATATATAAAAAATACCACTTCCATAATATGCACGGGGAAACAAAAAGATGCGATAGCTAACTTGTTTTCACTTACCCCCTTGCCCCCCAACTTCATATTCCCAAATGGCAACCCCCTACTTGTGATACCTTATTCAAAAGAAATGCTTTTCAATGATACCCTACAAAGTTACATTCGATGTAGTGAATTTTGGTTTATTAAATACAAAACTATTCATTTAAATTAAAATATTATTTTCTATTATTATTATGGCTGCTTATGGTTTTGAGGTTCAACTCAGTACACCTTGAACTACACTGTTCAAGAACTCTTTCATGTGGAGAACTGCGTTCATGTGGAATAATCTTCCTGAGAACGTTTTTCCAAATGGATTTGAATCGCTGGAGATTTAATCCAATGTGAATCACTACTTTCGCACAGGCACCGCTCTTAGAGAGCCTTGAAGATTTTCCTGTTGTGCTTATGTTTTGTACTTGAAACAAAAAATTTCGGAAAGGTATATACATTTTTCTATCTATAACTAATGGAAAATACTTTGAATATACATTTTCTCATTGTTTTCTCGCGTCTTTCGCGCTCTTTCGATCTGAGGCTCCAAACTTCAAACGTAATTGAAACTCTGTTCTCTTAAAGCACGTATTCCAAAAAATACCAAGTGACATTATCAGAAATTATCATCATGGCCTACATATTCAATGAATACAAGCCAAGTATATAAGTTAAGTAGGACAACACCATTCACTAACATTTCGTAACAATTAACAGCACAATAGACAGAAATAGATACAAGTAAAATGATTCTTAATGATATTTGGAGTGTTTTTAAACAAACCCGATAACATTGATTTAGACTTAGGTAAAAATGGTTTCCGTATAAATAGTTCATTGAAGATAGCTCATGTCATTACTCAATCATTAAAACATGATGAAAAAAAGATTTACTAAATAGTCCCAACAGATGCTACGTCTCTCATTTTCAATTTGAAATGGGGGTTACTTTATGTAAATTAAAACCAAAGATTCACTAAAAGGAATAAAAACTATGGAACTGATGTTTGCAATTTTGTACTCATTTTCTTGAAAAATATTTCTTATGGTGTAAAATATTTGGTTTATATTACGGTGAACGCGCAAGGTTGACACGTGATAAATATTGATACATATAATTGTGGGCTCCTTCACCAATATGAGTAAAATCGAACGGTCCAGTCTTCAGGTTGATTTTATACAACATTAATATTTCTTGTACCTATACATTACTACTAATGTTTTGATAACTTTGCGATCATATTATTCACAAATATCTTTGAGAGTTCTTCATTATCGAAATCAACCCCTTCTTAAAATGTCACCAGCATTCATAGTAACTCTTTTTCCATCATTAATACTTCAGTGTCTTACTGCGATTCAATAATCAATTTTTCTATTTCATTGATTTTCTTAATTACATCAGATAACTGTCATATTTTAATTAGTTTTGTTTTCCATACGATATTTTAGACAATGTATGTAATTTTTATTCATATACAGTCCTACATTCGTTCAAATTTTTAAACCAAGTCTAGGTTGATTCGTAATGAAGGCAAGTTTATAATAATACCATACTTGGTCAAAATAATACATTTATGCCACAAGCAAAAATGTCATAAGAATTCAATAATTTTTTTCAAAATGCTTTCGTGAAATTCAATTTCTCCCAACCTCCAGGTTATTCTTCTAGAACACTAATCCAAAACGATGGAAAAGTTGGAAAATTGTGCCAAGTTTTAGACTTTGAATCATTTATACTTGGCCAATTGGTCAATGGCGAAAATTGTCTATATTACCCACATTAATATGAAAATGATATTAGGTTTTTTCAAAAGTTTTATTCGTTTTAATGTAATGTGTTTTTGTAGTTCCATACCAAAATAAATATTAATTCTACTGTGTCATGGTATACAGGGTGTTTATTAAACATGCGACAAAAATTTAAAGGACTATTCCTTAGATATTTTGTCCTTTGATGATTTTTGATAGGGCGCTTTGTTTCGAAAATACGGGGCGAAAAAAAATTCGGCAATAACAAATTTGGTAACTTTAAAATTATTAACGTAGCCGAAATAAAAGTGTAGCGAACTGCACTGGTCCTACTAAGTAATAAAAAATCTAACAATTCCGTTGGTACCTATCAACAACATTCCGATTACTACAAAAGGCTGCAGATTTTCAATTTGAATAGTATGTCTCATAAGCGTTCATTTGTATGTGTCGAATAGGTTGAAACTGATCGACTTTGTCTATTTGACGTGTGGTGTTTAATATTTAAAGTCTTATTAGTGAAGTCCTCTAAATGGCTATAGTAACGCAAAGATGGCTGACATGCATTTCATTTATGGACTTGCTGATGGCAATTCATTGAAAGCTAGGCGGTTGTACAGTGAACGATTTTCTAATCGTAATGTACCTAATAAAAAACCTTCCAAAGTATACATCAACGACTTCGTGAAACAGGAGCATTGAAACGAAACCAGGAAGGCCAATGACAGTAAGAACGGTAGAAGTAGAAGAGAATGTGCTGGCCATAATAGAAGATCCAGGTACCTCTACTCGAAAAATTGCACATACTTTAAATGTTAGTAACGGGACGATTTGGAACATTAACATTCTTATAGACGATTTGTTGTACCTATACCACATACAACGACTTCAGGCACTTCTTCCTGCAGATTTTCTTCCACTTATTGCATTGTGTCAATGACTTTTGCGCACACTGGTTCAAATCCCTCAACTACTGACGCTCATTCTTTTTACCCATGAAGTCAGTTTCTCAAGAAATGCTATAAGAAATTTTCACAATAACCTTGGGCTGAAGAAAATCCACATGAGGTGCTTGAAGATCGCTTTCAACATCAGTTATCGTTAAACGTTTGGGTGGGAATTGTAGGTGACTTCCTAATTGAACCGGTATTTCTGCCAGGAAGACTTACTGGCGAGGTTTACCACAACTTTTTGGAACAAACGCTACCTAAGTTTCTGAAGGATGTATAATTGGCTACAAGAAATGCAATGTGGTTTATGCACGATGGTGCACCAGCGCATTTTAGCATATTGGCTCGAGAGTTTAAACAGTGACATACGGAGATCGCTGGATTGGTCGAGGTGGACTTCACTTATGGCCTGCTCGATCAACGGACTTAAACCCCCCGGAATATTTTCTATGGGGCCACCTAAAGTCATTAGTTTATACTACTTCAGTGGAAGATGTGGTTGAGAAATCGGATAATTACTGGGTGTAACGCAATCAAAAACGATCCTGGTGTTTTTGAAAGAGTTCGGGAGTCAATGAGAAGATTTTGTTGCATGTTCGATAAACACCCTGTATATTGATCGATGGAGAATTTTGTGCTCTGTACATTGATGCTGTTCATTGCAAAATTTCAATCGTTTGCCTCTTTTCAGCTTAATATATGATGTCGTTAAGCGATTTTCAGCCAATTTTTCTTTACGAATTCAAATTTAACCAAAGCGCTGCCGAAACAGCCCGAAAAATAACAAGTCATTTGGTACGGATGTTGTTAATGAACGCACTGTTCGACATTGGCTTGCAAAATTTCGTTCCGGAGATTTTAGCCTCGAAGATGAGCCCCTGAGTGTTTATTCTCCCATCTTTTCATGACACCCATTCCATCAGTCTCGTTTCTTTGTACAGGTTCCATGTCATATTCTTCTGGACATACTTTTGAACGTCCACATATCACCCGAAGGTGATACCGAGACTCCCACCATACTCCCCATACCTCTCGCCAAACGACTACTATCTTTTCAAGCAATTCAATAACTTTACCAGCGGTAGAACCTTCGCTAATCAGGACCAGGCAAAAACGGTCTTTGTTCATTTCATCGAATCCCGAGCACCCAGTTTTTATGTTAACGGAACTAATCGACTCGTGTTACGTTGGTAACAGTGCACTAATTCAAATGGCGCTTATTTCGATTATATTGAATTAAGTGTTCACTGAGATAATACAGTTCAAGGCAGACATAAAAACTTTTGAAACAATCTAATAGATACAACTTCAAATTAATTTTTGGTAACCTTCTCATTCAACTCGTTTGAAACGGGTCAAGGTTAAAGAAAACTTCGCTTTATCTGTTAAGATAGCCCATAAACCAGCATGGTGACCTTTCAATTTAAAATTACTATTATGTACATAGTTACTAAGTTGTTACTACAGTTGTTCTCTTTTGGTGTTTCATTTTCATTTGAAGTTCCTGCGAATGATATCTGTTTCTATTCCATAACGAATGTTTGTAATTCAATGTTCATATGTTTGAAAGTATCTGGTTTTCTTCCTGTTTATACCTGAAAGAGACTTCTACACATATTTGTAGATTTCCTATCCTCGGAAGGTTCCCACATTCTTCGTATAAAAATGGAGAAGTAGAAAACATATCTCAGGATATTAACAGTAAGTATGATTATATCCATCACACCTTCAATTCAAGAACATAGGCTTTCACGACTGAATTCGCGATTAAAGAGAACAAAATTCGGCCTGGTACTGCGACAAACATCATCAGTGGTATATTGTCAAGGAATTATGAGAAATAGGTTGGATATCGATAAATGTGGAGTTCCCAAAACTGACGCAAGAGAAAATCTCGGTGGTAAGCAAAACATGTTTGTTATGGCTACTCTGCAAGATTCTGCCGATGAAAAATCCCATCTTGGTTTCCTGTGTATCAATTTCTTTATAAGTCATTCGTTCAAAGAATAAGAAGAATAATTCAAGACGAATGTGCTTGTATAAACACAGATTTGAAGCAAAATCTGTAATCTAAGACTTCAAGTTGAGATATTCTGATAGATATTTCATTATAATCCAGAATATTGAAACTCAGGAATTCACTTAGAGGGTTGTAATAGGAGCAAGATTCACTCTCTTCATTTTTGACATCTACTCATCCTTAGGTGTCAATATGATCTTATTATTTGTTTTTTGGTTGTTGTAATTTAGTCTCAAATATACGTGAATATTTAGTCTGGCAGGTATTAGAAACATTAATCCCTGGTTCACTATTTCGTCAAAAAGTATATCTATACTAGGCTCCACGAGGGGCTCCATAAGAACTCCAATAATAACTCTCATTGATTGGTGAAGAGGTATTGGTCGTTAGATTAAGCATTCCAAATTCGTTTAGAAACAAGTTCCAGTCATTTCAAAACAAGTAATGAATTTGAGCAGTTGCTACTGAATAGTTATTGAAAACTTTTTTTCAGTTCTTTCAGTAGTTGAAAATATCCAACGAGGTATTATTTTTCTACAGCAGACTCATTTAAAATTCTACCCTCATTGGTAAATCCTTGGAGTTCTGTTTTATTAATTTCATTTGACTAGATTAAATTTAGACTTCCAATGGAATATATCTCAATAACAGATATGTGACATATGACAACATGTTTCAGTCATCATCTGACAAATAAGGTAAAATATATTTTCATTTCCTTAGATTCAGAAATACCTTTCTAACTACATTTTTGATTTAGCATTTTTCTTCTTTTTTCACACCCATAACTTGTAACTGTTCTGTAGTGTATTCAATAATATTCTATAATGGATATCCTTCAGTTTTTGTGCATTTCAGACTGGGTTACTAACGTCTTGTTCTTACATATTCTGATTTCAGGAATAATACTTGAAACGCAGCTTCAAAAAACCAACCTTCTCTATTTCTACAATACGTCAAGCTTTATTATCAATTTTAAGCCTTCTTCAGGACTTCACGAAATATGACAATGATTTCAAATCTCCCGAGCATATTTGACATTATGATTGTCATTTTCAAAGTTACCTGTAATGGATACGAGTGACATGAAAAAAAATTAAATCAGTTATTCATACTACGATTTTATTTGATATAGATGAAAGAAATTGATATATCTCCAATAGATGATTGTAAATGTTACTTAAATGTTCAATATCCTGTTTTTTACTCACACAATTTGGTTTGGTATTGATTCATACAATTTTGGGAACACCCTTTTGGACATGTTTCTGAATATAAAACTTATATATCGTAGTCAAATTAAGTTTAAAGACGTATGATCTCATTTAAAAGATAAGTATAATATGCTGAAGTTCAAACATTAAATAAAGTGAAGTATCCAAAAGTCTAAAAAATCGAGGAAGAAATTGTGGTGAGCATCTGTGGTGTGGGTACCTGAAAACCCCGATTCTAAAAAAAATCGAACTGGGCGAATGCCATTTGAGGGACTAGACAAAAGGGCAGGTAGCATTTTTTGAATCTTTAGTTTCTTGCATTAGAGGGTACATATCGACAACAATAAAAAGCAGTGAGGTGCAAGACGAAAAAGCTGAAATAAATGGTCATACTCTCGATCATACTTTTAAAACGATGGATAGGATAGATATGCCACAAAAAGAGACCCAGGCTGATAGTCCTAGATCTGAGCTTTGGCTTTTCCAAAAGATAATTTTTATAATGTTCGAAAATAAATTGAACTAATATTCAGGAATAAAAAGAGGACACAATTAGTATATATTTTTATCCCGAGTTTCAAGGTTGGCAGTTGACACTCATCAACCTTGTTATTATCACGTTCAAAGTCTTATGTAACGACCTATAGTGATATCCAGCAATGTCGCCTCCATTCGTTAATAATGGCCAGATAATAAAATCTTATCACTATTATTTGCCTCAAATACCTAACTGAATAAAACATATTTACATTGAAATCAACGGAGTATGCTCATTTTATGTAACACCTACATTCACGTGTCATTCATTATGCGATTGTTCTTGGCACAGTTTCCATTTGCCTATTGATCGTGAATTTCGGCTTGACAGATGGCTGCCATACTTATGAAACAGAAGAGTCGAAAATGTGGCTATTAGCTATTCAACGCTGCCAGGTCTTACTAGATCGGACCGTAGACCACGCACTCTTTAATAAAATTGATACTGGAAATAATGGGTTTGAACAAAGGATTAACTGACAAGCTGATGTAAATTTGGCCTTGAATTTGAATAGATACAAGTACGTCGTAAAATCAAATAATAACGTAGATATTAAATGAGTTATGATAAGATAACATATTTCTTCATCGACACTAATCATGTGATTGTCGTATGTATATTGCAACGTAGGGAATTGTAAAAAATGGACTGAATTGATTCGCGCACACTCAAGTAGGCGCATAAGGGAATCGTTATGTAACAGAAATTTCGCAAAATACGGAAAACTAGTGAGGTTTCGAATATTTCTATGGCGGGAACAAGAATCTAGAATGCTTTGGAAAACAAAAAAATCGTTCTTACCCTTATACCGCTGGTTTTCTGCGATCTGCTTGGAGATGTGTTGGACCTGCAGAAGCAGTTTCACACGTTCGATTGGGGCCACGCATGTTTTCGAGATGGCTGCAGAGACTCCTCCGGCGAGGAAATCTTTCAAAAAAGCAACGGGATCGGCCAGAGACATATTTGTGTAGGGTATGTAGAGTACTTGACTTAAAGGTGTGAACGGACCGCGCACAAAACTGCAAGTGGACGAAGATCGGCAAGGAACGAACGAACTACCGACCGATGAAACGCTGGGCGTTGGTGACGAAAGAGCGCGAGTCGGTCATGTGCTCTCCCAGGCGCTCTGGCCGAGAATAGCGATTGTGGCAGTGGCGGCCGATTCGGGGGTTACTAGAGGCGTCTTGATTTTCACAGAAAGGGATGTTCAGGGTCTTTCACAGGCAATGGAGGGTTTGAATATAAGTGAAGGAAGTTCTTAGAAAGGAAAGGTAGAAGAAAATATAAATCCTCATTGAGAAAAAGTGGAATAAAGAAAAAAAATTCAAGTATAGTAGAAGGAAAAGAAATTCCTTTAAAACATGAGAATACGCATTTTCTCATACCCGCAAGGGTTCGATCCGAAAAAAGAGAAAATGAAAGTCGAATGCATTACGTTCCAGCGACTACCATTCTGTAACTGAGTGGGTTCTTTGGATTCTACCTATTCCTTCACCTCTTTCAAGTTTATTGCATTAGACGCATCACGAGATAATAATTTCGGAAATACCTATACTGTTTACTCGGCACACATATTTCAAGATCGAAAAACGTAAAAAAAGTTGTCAAAACACTTGTTCAACGATGAATCTTTCATTAGTGCAAAGTCTGTAATTTTTCTTGATATGTCTTATGTCTGTCAATCACATCTTCAGAAGGTGTCATCAAGCAGGGCTCTGTTCTATACTCCTTAGCAACAGTCAAAACGGTATTTTTGTTTTTCATCATCACCACACGCACAGTAGAATGTATTCAAATTATAGAAGCATACACCTATTCAGGCTACTTAGTATCCATAGATGTATATTCATAGTTAGCATTACACGATATTTGAAGGTGTTTTCGATGGCTCCTAGGAGTCAGTGTAAATTCAAATTTCTCTGCAATACAACTTTTGCTACCGTTTGGGATTCATTACTTTTCGAAAAACTATTTTTTATTAACCCCTACAGCAGATTGTTCAACACCTTCTTAAAATACTGAATCTGTCACAGACAATTGTTCGTTTTCCTCTTCCACAGTCTTTCAACATCACACAAAATGTTCTATGGTAATTGAAGATGCTTGCAATAAATATTTCAATTTTCGATTTAAATTCATAAACTTCAGTCATTGCGAAAGTTATTCTTCTTTCTGTGGAGAAATTATTCCTTCATTTCCAATCATTCCTAATCCTCTCCTCTTATTCATATCGCCTAATACGTCTGTTATTAAAAAAAATATGAACGAAAACTAATTGTGAACTACTTCAGAAGGTCTATTACAAACTATAGAGATAAAACTGTTAGTCACCTACATCAACGAGAACTTAGCTGTTTTTTTAAATGGCACCTTACGTTTCTATAAGCAATAAATAATCATGTTATTCCGAATTTGCAAGATAAAAACGTTAATCAATATTTACCCCAAATTTAGGTATGTTTAGGTACATTGTTTTCATTAGAAAGTTCCATACGTTACGAAAGAGACGAGTCGTTTTACTCGCATCAAAAGTAAATTGGCCTTGCATTCACGAATAATTCCTAAAAGGCATTGTTGGCTTGTGGGAGAGAGCAATTTGAAAATATGCTGTAGTACTTTCATGATTTCTGTATAGGGTCTTTCATTCATTCATAGATGTTCCTATTTTCAAATTTAAATTAAACAAAGTGTGTGTGAGATATCGTCGATTTTTTAAAATTAGTTTGAAAGACTCATTGATGCCGTTATATCCGCCTCGGCTTCTCTAAGTGAAGCGCATCATGAATCAGTCTGAACTTGACCGATGGCATGGGTTATGTTGGCTCATTCGCATACTCCTGCGACTTACGAAAACCCCACAAGAAAAAGTCTAACGGGGTCAAATCGCACAATCTCGGTGCCCAGTTCACATCACCTCCACGTGAGATGACCATGTCCTCAAATCGCTCGTACAGAATATCCAATGTGGCAACTAGTGCCGTCTTGTTGAAACCACATGTCGTGGGTGTTCAGATCATCCAATTCAGAGCAAAAGAAGTTGGTAATCATCGACTTCTAGTAGTCGCCGTTGACAGTAATGGCCTGACCAACCTTGTTCTCAGAGAAATATGGACCAATAACGCCGCCAGTCCAAAATCCACACCAAACAGTGACTTTCTCAGGATGAATTCAGTTCCTGGTTCAGTTGAATTTTGTACGGGTGCAGGCCCAAGTAACAACGCAAAATTCGCCAAGTTGTGGTCTGCGAAAGGCCAAGTTCTTGTGAGCGACGTGAAATCAACTGCCTCGAATTCTTCTGCACACTCTCGCAGACAGCGGCGATGTTTTTGGCAGATCTTGCGTTCAATCGACGTACGGGTGTTGGTCGATCATTTACTGGGCCAGTGGACTCAAATTCATTCGTGCGAATAGTCCTCTCGTTAAGACGATTATGTTGACCGTAAAATGGGCGAAGCGCCCGTTACGTTGCCCGAGCAGAACACAAATTTAAGAAAACAATATCATTATTTGCACGTGTTCTTGAATATTATATCCGTCCAGGGTGATTTGGCAAACCAGACTGAATAAATGATAACTAATTTGACAGATTGTATTGAAAACACTTCCCCAACACCAGAACAGATGTAGCTTCAACAAGATGGCCGTTATCAATTGTCAAAGTTCAGAAGTCCCTATTGGAAGACCCTGTATAAAAAAATAATGTGCTATTTGGAAAAAACTAGCGGTTAGGTTCTCGAGATGAAGCGAACATCGGCTTCATCTCTATGTTTCATGAAAGAACTTTCAATCTGGTTCAAAATTATTCTTTGATTATGTTCCTATATTTTCAAATGATGACGATACTGCATGTGGAAGACATTGTGGGATATCTTGTATTGTTGTTTTCTTCGAATATGTCGGTAAAAAGGAGTTCAACTAGATAATACTAGAACCATAAACGTTGCATTTATGATACAATATAAGTTCCTCCATAGATCTCGTCAGTGGTACTCGTCTGGGCCATTAATACAACGTACAAACTCGGCTGTTCTTAACAAAACCAATCCTAAGTGAAAAGGATAGATGACAACTTTTCTTACGAAGACGCCATCAAAGAGAAATAAGGGTTCCAACGGTGGTTTGAGTTTCTTGTCGTTCTTACTCAGGATTGTCCTTGCTGAGAATAAAATGTTTTCCTTCGGTTCAGTTGGACATATCTTTTCTGCAAAAATAATCACTTCTGGTATGGAGCTGTGTGGGTACCAGAATCTTTGGTACGAAACCGGATTGGGAAATGGTTATATAAGAAACATAAAGAGAAGAACTGCTTCAATTAAGTAGGGATCGGCTTAGAGTAATCACAGGGCTACTCCCTGGATACTGTCCATTGAGAGGACCCCTGAGGCAAATAGGGCTGTACAACGGAGACCTTTTCTGCAAACAATGCAGCAATGTGAATGTTAGGCTAAGGATCACAAGAGACAAACAATCTATGATACAAGTCAGGCGGCTGCCAGGAAGGGAAAAAATTACACAGATTACCGAGTACTTGGAAATCTTTACTACAATTTATTCACGAGCTCTGGAAATAATATAATAATAATAATAATATTTCAGAAAATTAATACATATTTATATAAGCAAGAAGAAATGCAGAAATAAACATAGCGATCCACTGAAGCTCTTAGAGCTTGTGCATGACATGAAAAAAATGCGAAACAATAAACTAAGTTAAGACGTTTTGTGTGTGATGTCAATTGAAATGAAAAAATAAATGAAATATGAACCAGTGAACGAAAAACATCACAGTCTAAACTATCGATCATAAAGATCTATTATTCATCATTCATACACCATATACATAGAGTAATTGAAGTCATATGTTTTATGCATCATTCAATGTTCTATTCTCAATATGGTCCTTGATGACAGCACATTTGTGGAGTTGCTTTCTATTCTATAAGGTAAGTCCTTGTTCAGAAAGATTGCAATACTACAGAGTGCCCCACATGGCGAACAATAATGACAAATGTGAATCATAACATATGAATGAAAGTACAATATACATATGAAGCAGGTGTAGATGATGAATTGTGAAATCATTTCCCTTCGCATTTGTAAATATCTATATTCTTACATGCGAGAACATGTGCTTTTTCTCTCTGTATCATTACTTCATTTTTTGTCTATCTAATATTTCATGTACCTTATCAATTGCTATATTAGTTAGCCATAATTTCAGTTCTTTCCTGAATCTGTTGTCACTTGTAATAGACTCCATTTCAAATGTAACTTCTGCATAGGCAATAGGTCACTACTATGTGAGGAATCTTTGATTTTTGATGTTTTTTGTTTAAATCTGTTTAAGACTGAGGAAGTAGAGATGTCTACATGTATGAAATTTTGACTCTGTGAAAAGTGTTTTAGAGGGATATGTATAATCTCTATTGAAAATGATTTTGATGAGCAATTTTTGAGTGACACTGATAACCCTGAGATGATTATCAGTAATACCTCCACACACAATCATTCCATAGCTGATATGAGACTGTAGTAGGCAGAAATGTAATGTTTGTAGCTGTGATATATCAAAAATATTTTTAAAAACCTAAATTCAAAGTAATGGTTTGGGAAAAATTTGTTGAAGCTGTGAGGTCCTACAAAGAGTTGTATGACCCCAGAAATCCGAATTACATGAAAACAAAATTTAAAAACCGAATTTGGAATGAACTTTATGGTGATTTCACTTCATTGTTAATGAGCAAACAATGAAGCAAAAGTTTGTCTTCAGCGTCATTGTCGGTTTCTAATTCCGCACTCAATAAGAGCAATTATTTTCTAACTCGCTTGGACATAGCGGTTCGATTGTCACTTCGAAAAATGCGTTGAATTTGCACGTGTCATATGCTACGCATGTGAAACGTGCATCTCGTGCGGCACATGCTGGTCAGGTCACACGCGCTCAATTTGCGCCTAGCTTAAGTCACTAACCATAACTGTTCTCAAAGCTTACATTACCCATATCATCGCTCAAATTCAACCTGATTTATGTGCCAGAGTTAAGAAAAATTTGGGGTTTTGGGTGCGCTCCTGGTAGGGATGGAATCGCAAGAGTTGTCCAAGTCAGAAATTGATTTTTATCCGGTATTTACGAAGACTGTACCCTTTGAAACATTCTTCAGAAAAATTTCACAGTCAACTGATTTTCTCAAAGAACGCAGAATAAGATGAAGAAGTTGAGGAGAAAAACAGAAGAGTATTGAGAAAGTAAGACAGATGTGAGGGAAA
Source organism: Leptinotarsa lineolata (assembly GCA_015342045.1). Classification (NCBI taxonomy): domain Eukaryota; kingdom Metazoa; phylum Arthropoda; class Insecta; order Coleoptera; family Chrysomelidae; genus Leptinotarsa; species Leptinotarsa lineolata. Next base: position 4,521 of record WOGR01000588.1, on the reverse strand, counting down.
AATTGAGAATCAGAAGCAGTTGTTACAAGAACTGTCCAAACTGTTGAACACCAAAGCGGTGTTGAATAATTTTCAGCTTTGGTGTTATAATTAGTTCTGTTAATTCAACTCATTCAGCAATCATAGTATAATTGCAAATAGTGGGAGGATGTAAGGTATAATAGGATTCCAGTTCATTGTTCTCCCGTCTATAATAGATTTAGTGAAATCATCAATATGTTCATGAAATAACGAGAATCCTCAACTTACTTTGAAAAGTCATAAAACCAGCTCATCGGAGAGTTTTCCACAAAGTTTTCATTACCATTTCAAATACACCAAACACAATCGGTGCATTATATACTTATAGATCTGAAACATTTCTATGTGTTTCAATGAATATAATGAGTTATCAAATATTGATACAATCACGCCTTATATATCTTATTCAAAAAACTAAATTTTTCACAAAATATACAATTAATTCAAAAAATTATTCTATTCTAAATATGTACCTATACATGGCTCTACAAATTCCTCTTCGAACAGAATTGAATCATAATTTCAATATATTCCTTTCCAGATGAGAAATCATCTACAATATACCTGAATTTCATAAAGAATGGACCACTTCGTAAAGAACAATGATGGTTGGTATCAGAAAAACTAGGGAACCTCACGTATGTTCAGAAAATAAAGCGGATCTCGTCCAGCCCGAGCTTTTACCTCTGCCATTTTGCAGCGTCACACAAATCTTGATCCTGGCAAAGACCACATTTTTTCTTTTTCTCAGTGGGATTTACAGTCATTACGCCTTTTAGCGGCTTTATAGGGACATTTTTCTTCCTCCTTTCGTGTTTACGTCATTAGGGGAAGGAAGTTACGGAAGGGAGATTTTATTCAGTTGAAGTTGGCTAGTGGCGGAAGTCCCTTGCTAATTGAATACGTCTTTAGGTTGTGAGTTTCCAGGGGAAAACATTTTCTGTACTCGTCTACTTGGTATAATTGGTTATTTTTCCAAACGTTAACTCTGTTATTATTCCAAACGTTAACTCTGTTATTTTTCGGAATTTTTGTTAAAAGAATCCAGAATTGCCTTCCAATTAAAATGAAATGAAAATTAGGTCTTTTCCTCTACCCACCAATAACATGTAACTGAGAAAGGACGGGGACAAAATAAAAATGCATCGGCATTTTATTTCGTACAAATAAATCGATTCTCTCTAAAAATCAACCATTTCACATAACGAAAACTTTGAATTGATGATTTCGATCAGAATTCATGAACGAATGGAAAATATCATAGGGATTTATGCAATGTGTCCAAAACAAAAAGACCCAGCACGAGAAAATCAAGAACCTTAAGAGATACAGAGTCTGTTTAAAAACAAGTTGCACTCCGAGAGTTCCGGCAGAAGTGAAAACTTGAATATTAACGTTGTCCATTTTTGATATTTTTGGAATGGTTAGGAAATAATTTTGCACGAATTGCTTTAATAGTCAGCATAAGAGAACTATCATTCATGTGGTGAAATATAATATCCATTTATTGCGCTATCTTACACAAACGTGACAAATTATAATACATTAAAAATTCAACACTTCAGAACTATCACAGTTCTTTCACATTAAAACGTTCATCTTTCAGAAAGATGAACCTACATCCATAATCTCGACGATTTTTTCACCATCATCATTACCAAAACCATCATTGCTAATCAATATTAGTTTTGTATTTCGTTGTGCTGAGATTGCGATCATTTGATATCGTTAAACGAAATTCATCATTTAAAAATTTAATTAATAGTTGATTTTTATCGTCTGCAAAGTTCATGTTGAAAACTCGACTCAAAATCATTGGCAAATCATCAAAGCTTCTCCCAAGTTTTGTTTGAAGCAACGCAGATGCATCATCAGAATAAATAAATGAATTTCCCTACAAGAAGTCTGAATTATTTGGAGAAATGTAAACAACAACCATGATAATGAACTGATTATCACCAGAGTGGTAACGACTTATACACATATCGCCAATATCAGAAACAGTAGCATTGAACATGCTGGTATATTTCGCATAGACATCCGTACAGTTTTTACAATAATGATCTGTGTTCATATGTTTTCATTATTAGATGCACTTTGTTAAATTTTCGTATTTTAAACACTTAATATACACGAATTTTATGAAAACACAGATGGTCGAGCCATTAGCAGTCACTATCTATGGATGCGCATAGCACGCTGTAACACAATCACATACTCACATTCGCGCAAGCGCCCTGCACCACTTAAGCGAAACAGCCGGCGCAGGCATACATTTTCGCCACCCGTTAGGCAGATATTTCCTCTGCTACGCCGCTATGCCGCTAGAGAATTTTTCACTTCAAAAAATTAAGAAAACTCCAAAATATGTAAATTGAACAATTATGCTGCTACATCAGTCAAGTTGTCGCCACAAAGGCCAACTCATTTCGGGTCATTTTTTTCCGGTCCATATAAAAAACTCGGAGATGGTTTTTCTATATTTCAGAGGATCATCTGAATATTCTTCGAAATAGGAAACCTATTGCTAATTCAAGCGACTCGATATATATCATGGTTTCCAATTTTTCCATGCTGGTTCTCCTCAAAGTATCAAAAACGTTGTTGGCAAATTTATATGCTGATTCAGGAAACCCTCAAGTTTCGGTGAATACGATATGGTTTCAACAGGATGGAGCACCACCACATTACCAAGTTAATTTTCGGCAATACCTCGCTACACCTCTTCCCAATCGGTGGATAGGAAGGCAAGGATCGATTGAATTGCCAGTGCGATCACCTGATCTTTCATCGTTAGATTTCTTTTTATGATGATATTTAAAGGGCAAAGTGAATAGAACTGAACCTTCAGATATAAATGACTTGAAAGAACGAAAAACGTTTGCGATCAGGTCGGTCACACCTGATATGTTAAATAATGTTGAAGAACAGTTTTATTTGGGATAAGAATGTTGCCAAAATGTTTGCGGTGAACAATTTGAACATGTTTTTCGTCAACATCCATAGTTCTTTTTGTATTTCAATACGTTTTGCATAAAGTTTTAGTTTTTGAGTGTATTTTATCAAATCCTAATTGTTGCAACAAATTCAAAAGCGATAACATTTTTGAATAGAGAATATGGAGACCTTCCAAACGATATATCACAAACTTATACTTCCCATTAACAAAATTGGGGGTTGTACCTGTCATTCGAAGGGGGTTGAAGGTGGGGATAGCATTCTTACGTTGAATAATGTCAAATTATAATCAAAATTTGACGTGTTTCGGGATATTTTCAAATATGTATATCAACCGAAATGATGGATTTATTCCATTTGACTTTTACACACTGTATACACTTTGACTAGTAACAAGCTTTTTATAATCTACAAAAGGCAAGAATTTCTCTCAATCATTCATTTCACAGGTCTGTGGTTTGATTCATATTGTGTTGACTTCACAATATGTAGGTTTAATGCACAGTAAAATATATTTTTCAGTTAATGGTTGTTTGTGCGTGTGACAATGTGTATAATGGAAATATATGAACAAGTGGTGACGTAAAAGTGACTGATTGATATGTATGTAGTAAAACCACTGTTTTCTTTTTCTATTGGATATTTGTACGGTGTTGATATAATCTGGTTCGGTAAGCTCGAAATATCCTTTCGAGACGTTACTATGATTCAGCTCATTTCATATCCACACAACATAGGAAATTGAGACAAAAGAAGGTAATAATAAAACGTCATTATGATGATGTTTATCAATTTTAAAACGTAAAACGCACGGTTCTCACACGTGTACAAATGCAATTGTTCACCTAAACATTATTCGAAGGAAATTTCCAACATTTTCTGACAATTTCGCAACCAAATTCCAAAATAATTGAAACACAAAACACTTTGGCGACTTTACTTCCCTTCCAGATATTCTCATGCCTAGTCTACTTATTTCTTCCTGACATTTCTGACGAATACATAATGACGTATTGAAAAAACTATATTGTGAGATTTTTACCTGAAGGTTTTACAAAAAACACGTGTTTCGTCATAATATGGCTTCTTCGGGCGTGTCTTCACTACATAATATCTCGTGAATTGCGCTGTTGTAACAAATAAGGATATATACCTAGTATTTACAAAATGTGAGGAGTGACAAGTTCGTATCTGAAATGGGATTCCTTGTATGAATATGATAACTATCTTTCAAATCACATTTTGAAAAAACGAACGACTCAATGGAAATCATACTATATTCAGGTGGGGGCACCCCATACGACACGGTTTCTGTAAACAGAAGCAATATTTTTTTAGGAATTTCCCCATTTCATCATATGTATATTGATTGAGGCTCCAGAGGAAAATCAGTTTGGAGTCTATAGGGTGGCTTGCCAAGATATCGAGATCATCTGCATAAGCTTGCAGACATACTTCTCTTCCAACGAGGGTATCAAGCAGAATATCCAACAGGAGCGGCTACAGAAGGGGAGATAGTACCCAACATTGAGGGCAGCCCCT
>WOGR01000587.1:0-24181 GCA_015342045.1 Leptinotarsa lineolata | reverse complement strand
TAATGTTGTGTGTTTATACCTTACCTGACGAAAATAAAATTTTCTCAGGTAAGCGAAGTCGGCAAATACCTGTTTTTCTCCACGGCACCTTGCATGGATGAACAGAGGCGGATTATGAAATAATGATGTCGCGAACTAATCAAGATACTCCTGACTACAGGAGTTCTAGGAACTCTCAAATAAAACCACTCATTAACAGAAGCTATTCCACTTCACTCACGCAACAAAGATATCCATCAAAAGAACAGGCAATAATATTTACCGCGATGGAGGGAGCGAAATTACAGGAATATCTTATATCTTCAGGACAGAATCTGTGTGTATCTTGCATTCCAGAGTATTGTGGACACACTCATGACTGATCATGGTGGAATCATTGAAATGAACGATACCAGAATACATACCCACCGTTATGTAACGCCATCAGACAAGATTGTACCATCGCCAATGACTCCACTGAGAATTAATGCCACATTACCTGTGTTTAGCCACATAATGAGTTTCCATAGACAAGTCTCCATCAGTCCAACGAATACAACAGTACCAGAATTAGTTTTTATCGAATTCGAGGTAACCATATATAAAATCTGCATATTCAATGACAGCAGAACTTATTATAAATGCAAACAGACAGGTCATATAGCAGCATATTGTAGCAACAAAACAACAAATAAGATAACCAACAATGATACACTCACTTCAAATCCCACTCCTTCACCCTTACGTCAAACTTTCACATTGCTGAATTCTTCACCAACAACAGAAACTAGCAACACCAATACTAAAGCAAGCATAAAATCTCAGGTAACGACCGAAATTCCAAACAGATTATCATCAAACGGTACACAGCACCGAGCTAAAAGAAATATAGACGAAACAAAAACTCCGCCCGATCCAAATACGAATAAAACTTTGCAATTCATTTTGGACAAATATCCCTATTACACAGAAGTCTACACAGATGGATCGAAAACAGTGGAAGGAGTTGGAGCAGCGGTTATCACGCAAGATATGTCACTGAAATATAAACTTCAATTCCAAAGCAGTGTATACACTGCTGAGATGTATGCTTATCTATGGAGCCATACTGATGACTGTTTCTCTCACTTCTTTGGACACCCTAAAGAAAACATACCCGAAGAACGCAATGGCAGCAAAAGTTAAAAAATAGTTATACAAAGCTCAACAGAAAGGGAAGAGGGTCGTTTTCATCTGGATTCCATCACACGTGGGAATCGGAGGAAACGAGGAAGCAGATAAACTCGCTCGAACATCAATCAATATGGCAGATGCAATAAACGTAGCGGATCTCTTATTATGCGACCTGAACAGCCACCTGAAATAAAAGTTGCAAAAGGCGTGGCAAAACCGTTGGAATGATTCAGTTAGCAAGCTGTGAAAATCAAAAGGTCACTGAAACCGTGTGGAATATTACCGATGGACAGAAAATCACAAGTGGTGATAACTAGTTTGAGACTCGGACATACAAATTTGATACACGTCTACTTGATTAAAATAAACCTGAACCAACGTGCTATATATGCGACACGAAAGAAACAGTGGAACACATCTTGATATATTGCCCTCAGTTATTTCATTATTTTAATTCTCAGAAATGAAAGTATATTTCGAATATCAGAAATACGTGACGGACTGTGGCTGCTCATCGTTTTAAGGTTCAACTCAGTATACCTGGAACTTCATTGTTCAAGAACTTTTCAATTTGGAGAACTGCGTTTATGTGGAATAAACTTCCTGAGAACGTTTTTCTTAATGAATTTAATATCCAGCGATTCAAACTCAATGTGAATCGCTACTTTCGCACAGACACCGCTCTTAGAGCGGTGTCTGTGCATGTGAGTGAAGTCTCACTGTTATTCCTTCCATATGTTAAACTGAGTTCAATAGTTCCCTTCAGGTATCTTGATAATTTTTTCAGTCCAATCAAAATTTCTTCCGGATCACTACCTAAAAATCTACTGAAATAATTTACAGTGAAACTGAAATCTGGCCTGGATCCAAGCATGATATACATAAAACAGCCAACTAATTACCTCACTGGTTTAACCACTGTTGTGACTTGAGCTGTTTTACCGATTTTTCTATTTTGTATCTATAGATGTGGATGTTGGATTGCAATTTCCAAAATTGTATCGTTTTAGTACACATTTCAAATATCGTTTCTGGTTCAGATTTAAAATGTCATTGCGGTCGCAATTTATCTCTAACCCTTAGAAATTTTATGAATTACCTTCATCTTCAATATCAAATTCCATCATTAAATCACTTTTGCATTTTTCAATAAATTTCAAGTTAGACCCTGCCAAAATGATATTACCAACATATAATAATAAAAATATATCACTTTCATCTTTACACTCAATAGAGTATGAGCAGTAATCAGATTCCGATCTTTTGAATCCTGAACTCAACAAAAAATTAGTAATCTTCACATTCCAACATTTAGATGATTGCTTTAAACCATAAAACCATATGGAGACTTATTTAGTTTCAAAAAGAAATCTTCTTTAGATTCACCCCCCTATGGCGGATAAATGTATAAATTTTATTTCAATTCACTTTTCAAAAATGCTGTTTTAACGTGTAACTGGTTGAAATAATTTTTTCTTTTTTTGTTACTGACAACAAAACTCTAATAGTTGTAAATTCTATCATACATTTTTCTGATTTAGCATCAAACTCATCTCTGATTTGTTTGGGAATATGAGAATACGCTACACATCCAAATACTCTCATGTGTTTAATATCGTTTATTGAACCATGTGGTTTGTTTTATACAGTTGCATTGCTGGGACTCCTATTTAGAATGTAGACTGATGGCCTCATGCCAAATATTCTTTGGTATATTTTCCTCATTTGTCACTGCTCGAGCTTTGTCAAGCAAGCTTCTCCTAAAGCGTTCAGATTTGCCGTTGAGCGGTGGTGTGTATTGACTTGTGAAATCTATGACTATTCCATTTTCTCTGCGAAATGTTTTCATTTCATTCGATACATATTCTCTCCCATTCTCACATTCAAGCACATTGAGATATTTGAACTGAATTTTTTCATTCTTATATATTCTCTGAAGCAATTGAACACTTAACTTTTGGTTTTTATAACAAACACATACATAATATTTGAAAAATCATCGATGGAAGTTACAAAGTAGTAATTGGACCTACTAAATCAGTATGCACAATTTCTAATATTTTTTTTGCCTTCGACCCACTACCAAACTTCTTGTTATTTTGCCTTAATTGCATGATTCATAACATTCAGTTTTCCTTCATTTTAGATTCCTTCTTCTCCCTATTATCAGTATAATCCTTCTCTTTGAACTCTGTCGTTATAAAACCACTCATTTCCTTCTATTCCAGTAACGTCTGTACTCTAAATATCCATGTATGTTAATTTCCACTATTCAGCAACTCAACATTGAAACTATTCTTTGACGCTATTTTCTTCTAGTTTCAGATTTTTGAGAGCATCTGGGCCCATAACCTGTTATATATCGTGATAGTATCTTTCTAATAAAGTAAGACTCTTTCCTTGCTTTTCAGATTATAATCAATTGCTTGAAATACATGCTGTCTTACATCTGATAACATGATAATGACAACGAAAAAAAGGAAAGTGTTCCATATTTATTCCTAACCTGTTGTTCTTTTAATTTATTCTACAATACATTTACTAGAATACGAGAAAATCATTGCAATCAAGTAATTCAGCTCAACATTCAATTGGTAATTTGTACCATTTCATAATTATTATAAAAAGTAAATAGAGTTATCAGTAGATTTCAACTTTCAAACAGAAAATCAATAGCACGAGAGAAAAAACAGAAGATCAAATACATAGATTTATGTGGATCAATGGTGAAAAATACCTTCTTAGGATTGTGTGAACGCCATCTTCTGGGTTTTCTGGTCATAGTCTGTAGGTCTTTATGCCTGACGTTTCCTCTACTACTGCGGTAGACATTATCAAAGGCAATGTGATAACGGTCGCAGTGCCCGATATGGTGCTTCCGTTGTTACGAAAGTATTCACTACGATGTCAGTATTTGACTCTGTGGAATAATTACAATAGAAAAGAAGAGGCAATGAGCATCAATAAAGTCTGGCTACCTGTCCTTCTTGAACAAACAAGGTCAGGTCATCCAATGAAGGAAAAACAAGCCACGTCTACTACAAAACGACCAGACAGGTCGTATAGCAGCATATTGTAGCAATACAACAACGAATAACATAACCACCAATGATACACTCACTTCAAATCCCACCCTTACCTCAAACTTTTTCATTACTGAATCCTTCACCAACAACAGAAAATATCAACACCAATACTAAAGCAAGCATAGAATCCCAGGTAACGATTGTCAGATTGTCATCAAACGGTACACAACATTGAGCTAAAAGAAATATAGACGAAACAAAAACTCCCCCTGATCCAAATACGAATAAAACTTTGCAAATACCAATAACTACTCCTTTAAATCCTGAGAAAAAGAATACTGCAAAGAAACCCCACAGGAAACGCCTGAAGACTACATAAATGAACAAAACCCTCCAATGTTCCTGACTTTCACTCAAAAGACCTACTAGAATATATCAAAGAAACAGCGAACCCAATCAATATCGTTAAAAATCATACTGGAAACTATGCAAGACTTATCGACATGTCAACAAAAATATATCCACATATACAAGAAAGATAAATCAAAACTAGGAGCACCAAACAGATGAAAAGGCTATTGAAACACCTAGATATACAATTACACAGTGATGTGACCAACACAATGGAAGTAATTTGTCACAAAACTGACGTTTTTGTTTTGTCATAACATTCATAAAGTACCATTTAATGAAGTTTTATAGTGGAACATCAATGGTCTCTATAATAACCTACATATGTCACAGATTATTATGGCGGAAGAAAATCCAAATATCATTTACCTACAAGAAATTTATCCCAAACTAGAACATCTAGAGCCTTTGAAGAAGTTTCATGATTTTAACAAAATACGACCAAATCAAAAGGGAGCAAGTGTAGTTTCAATTATGATTAAAAAAGAATTCTGTGTTATTGATGACTTGTTTATTTTGTGGAAATTCATGATCACTTTGATAAGATGGATGAAAAAACTTTTTTTGTCTAATTTTCATTACCTTTATTTATTCTTACGACCGCTTTCGGGATTTAGCCCATTAGTTACTTTTACTTGATAATGGGCTAAACCCCGAAACCTGTCGTAAGTAAAGTAAGTAAAAAAGAATTCACTACAAAAATCATACCCTCCCCTAAAAACTAATTTAGAGGCAATTGCTGTCTCGATAATGGATAAAACAGACATAAGTATTTGTGATATATATTCACCACCAGGGGACAAAATAACGAGAAAACAAATTCATGAACTAATAGAACAAATATCAGTTCCCAGAATAATACTTAAAGATATGAATGCATACCATCATTCATGGAGCGCAATATATTTGGTTCACAGAGGAAATCTCATATAAGAAGCAATAGAACAATTCAACTTGTGCCTACAAGTTTCAAAATTAGAACAGGCGAAGCTATACCACTAGACCTAAAGATGTGCGACGGCAACTTATATCCCTCATGTACATGGCTACGAACGGCATATACGTATAATAGCGACCACAATCCACTAAATTTAGAAACGTATCAGCCTAAGGATAATACTCCACCTTTACCAAAATGGAATTTAAAAAATGCCGACTGTAAGCTTTTTTCGCAACATATAGAAACTAAAATATCTACTTGCATGATAACAGAAGATATAAATGACACCTATGAAGGTTTTGAAAAAATAATATTCGAAGCATCTGAGTTGTATAAGGGAAAACAACATATATTCGACATCATAAACCAGTGCCATTGTGGAACAAAAATTGTGCAGAAGTTATAAGAAACTGTAAAAAAGCATTTAACGAATACAGAAGACGACCAACAACAGAAAACAAAACGAAATTCAAAAAACTTCGAGCAGTATATAGATGTACAATTGAAATAGCAAAAAAAGCATGGATGGACTATGTTTCTAGAATAAATAGCTCAATCCCAACGACCAATGTTTGGAAGAGAATTAGGAAAATTTCAGGAACTCATCATTAATATAAAATCAATCACTTGCAAGTGAACAATGAAATTACAGTTGAAGATCATCAAATTGCAGAAACCTTAGCAAACATATATCAATCTCGATCAACTACTAACAACTATGATGGAAACTTTGTAAAATCGAAAAATATCGAGGAACTCAATCAAATCGACTATGCAACGGAAGGAAGCGACCCACTTAATATCCCTATACAAGAAAACGAATACGAGAAATCCCTAAATTCTTGTGAAGAAACGAGTGCTGGACCAGACAACATTCCCATGGTATTTCTGAAGAATGTTCTATCTAATGCCCACAAACAGCTGCTGAAACTCTTCAATATGGTATGGCTACATCACAAATTTTCAACAAAATGGAGAGAGTATACTATAATCCCAATATTAAAACCAAAATCAAAGAGAATCGACCCATAGTCGTACAGACCAATGTCATTGATATGTGCCATGGGTAAACTCTTGGGAAAAATCGTAAACAAACGATTATTGTGGACCTTAGAAAACATAAATATTATCAGCCTAGACCAAAATGGTTTTCGCCCAGCCAGACCAAATATAGACAACATTTTAGCCCTAGAAAACGAAATTCATGGGGCATTCGCTATTAAACAGAAATCCATTACAATATTTTTTGACATCGAGAGAGCATATGACACAGCTTGGAGATAGGGAATTGTTAAATGCCTACATACATATAACATCAGAGGACATTGCCTTCCTTTCATCAACAACTTACTAACAAATACAGAATTTCGAGTAAAATCCAACGGTGTCCTGTCTTCCGGGAGGGGGCAATAAAATGGAATATCTCAAGGACCGGTATTGAGCCCTAAACTTTTTATCATGGCCATAAACGAAATTATGAAGAATTTGAAACTACTACTCAAAGGTCGCCTATACGCAGATGAATTGGTCATTTTCTGAAAGAGTAAAAGTGTAGACAACTTTTCCATTATAGCACAAAACTTTTTGTATGAGATCGAAAAGTGGTCTCAAAAACTGGTTTTCATTTCTCATCAACTGAAACAGTGCCTGTAATAATCTGGAAGGAAATTATTGTCAACCCCCCATCGTAAAAACTGAATAATTATCAATTACCCAAGAAAGACACAGTGAGATTTTAAGGAATTATTTTTGATGAAAGTTTGAGATGGTAGAACATTTGAGAAAATTAGCAATAGATTGTCAGGCGAGGCTCAATATACTGAGAACACTGGCAAATAAAGAACGGGGAGCAGAGAGGAAGACATTGCTGTCTCTGTATAGATCATTAATAAGCTCGAAGATGGATTATGGAGCTGCAGTTTACTCATCGGCAAATAGAACCACCTCTAAAATATTGGATGCAATCCATAACACTGCACTCTGCCTATTACTATGAGCTTTCAGGACAACGACAGTGTATGGTTTGTATAGCGAAACAGGAGAATCCTTCCCTGAAGATAGAAGAATATATCTAAGACTCACATATGCTACTAGAAACAGTTCAAACTTCAATAACGAAAATGAAAGATCAGAAACACTTTACAACAAGCTAAGAACTGCGAAATCATTTCACCATAGAGTACAAACGGATCTTTAATGCCTAAATTTATCCCTACCAACCAGCCTCCCACCAAGTTTTGAATTTCCTCCACCGTAGATAGTACAACAACCGAACATGATAACGAAATTGACTTGGTTTAAAAAATGCTCAAAGAACAGAGAATTTATCATTAAAAATTCAAAAAACATTTTGGACAAACATCCCGATCACACGGAAGTCTACAGAGATGGATCGAAAACAGTGAAAGGAGTTGGAGCAGTGGTTATCACGCAAGATATGTCACTGAAATATAAACTTCCATTCCAAAGCAGTGTATACACTGCTGAGATGTATGCTATCTATGGAGCCATGTATACAACTCAATTATGTACTCATGACAGATTATCTCAGTTCTTTGGATATTCTGAAGAAAATATACCATGAGAACGAAATGGTAGCAGAAGTCAAAAAAGAATTATACAAAACTCAACAGAAAGCGAAGAGGGTCGTTTTCATCTGGATTCCATCTCACGTGGGAATCGGAGGAAACGAGGAAGCAGATAAACTCGCTCGAACATCAATCAATATGGCAGATGCAATAAACGTAGCGGATCTCTTATTATGCGACCTGAACAGCCACCTGAAATCAAAGTTGCAAAAGGCGTTGCAAAATCGTTGGAATGATTCAGTTAGCAAGCTGTGAAAACCAAAAGGTCAGTGAAACCGTGTGGAATATTACCGATGGACAGAAAATCACAAGTGGTGATAATTGGTTTAAGACTCGGACATACAAATTTAACACACGCCTACTTGATTTAAAATGAAACTGAACCAACGTGCTATTTATGCGACACGAAACAAACAGTGGAACATATCCTGATAGATTGCCCTCAGTTCTAATAAGAAATTAAGAACTGAAATATGCCATTTACCCTAGAAGGAGCACTTGGTAGCAGCTGTTCTTATAGAAATATTATAGAATATATGAAATCAATCTAAATTATAACCAACTTGTATTAATGACATTTTCGCTAAAACCTCAAGAGGTTGAAGCGATTTATTGAATGAAAAAATATATTATAAAAATAGAAGTATTTAAAGTAACCCTCTCTCCATTCTAATCCTTTTCCTACAGTTGTTGTTGAATTGAATTCGTTTAAGACCTTCCGTCAATAAATCAGATGATTGAAATCAAGTGGTAATGAATGCTAAACTCATTATTTCATCATTTTAATTTTTAGAAATGAATTTTGTATTTCAAATATGTGTGTTTGACATGTTTGTTATTTTCAGGATTTTTGGCAAGTGAAATACATCCTTGATTATCATCATATACTCGCAAACAGTGACACTTTATATTCATATTATTAGTTAACTTCTTGAGCCATGAGCTGTCTTGAACTGGTGTACATAAAGCTACTAATTTGGCTACTGTACCCGACATTGCAATTCAATTTTGTTTCCTGGTAATCTATGCTACTGTATTGCCAAAAACTTCTATTAGATATCCAGATACTGATTTTTTATCAGAAATATCTCCTGCCCAATCCGAATCTACATATCATGTAAGTGGAGTCTCAGTTTTAACCCTTCCTTAGGTTGAACTGAGTTTAATAGTTCCCTTCAGGTATCTTAATTATTTTTTTCAGACCAATCTAAACTTCTTGCCGATCACTACCTGAAAATCTACTGGATAATTCACAGTGAAACTGAAATCGGGCCTGGATCCTAGCATGAGATACACAAAACAGCAAACTAATTATCTCACTGGTTTAACCACTATTCTGACTTGAGCTGTTTTACTGATTTTTCTATTTAGTATCTGTAGATGTGGATGTTGAATTTCAATTTCCAAAATTGTATCGTTTTAGTACACCTTTCAAATATCGTTTCTGGTTCAGATTTAAAATGCCATTGCGGTCGTAATTTATCTCTAACCCTAAGAAATTTTGTAAGTTACCTTCATTTTTAATATCAAATTTCATCATCAAATCACTTTTGAATTTTTTAATGAATTGTAAGTTAGATCCTGCCAAAATGATATAATCAACATATAAAAATAAAAATATATAATTTTCATCTTTACAATCAATAGAGTATAGGCAGTAATCAGATTCTGATCTTTTGAATCCTGAACTTAACAAACAATTGATAATCTTCACATTCCAACACTTAGATGATTGCTTTGAATCATATGGAGACTCATTCAGTTTCAAAACAAAACATTCTTTACATTCAACCCTCTCTGGCGGATAAATGAATGAATTTTATTTTGATTCAACTTTCAAAAATTTTGTTTCAACGTGTAACTGGTTGAAATAATACTTTCTTTTTTTTTCTACTGACAACAAATCTCTAATAGTTGTATATTCTATCATACATTTTTCTAATTCAGCATCAAACTTATCTCTGACTCGTTCAGGAATATGAGAATACGCTACACATCCAAATACTCTCATGTGTTTAATATCGGGTTTCGAACCATCCATATCTCTGCAGGCGTTTTGTTTTCTATAGTTGAATGCTGGGACTTCTATTTAGAATGTAGACTGATGGCCTCATGCCAAACATTCTTTGGTATATTTGCCTCATTTATCACTGCTCGAGCCTTGTCAACCAAGCTTTCACTAAAGCGTTCAGATTTACCGTTTTGCGGTGGTGCGTATTGATTTGTGAAATCTATGAATGTTCCATTTTCTCTGCGAAATGTTTTCATTTCATTCGATACATATTCTCACACATTCTCACGTCTAAGAACAGAGATATTTGAACTGATTTTTTTTACATCATTTTTATATATTCTCTAAAGTAATTGAGCTTTTCACTTTTGGTTTTTATAACAAGAACATACATAAAATTTTAAAAATCATCGATGGAAGTTACAAAGTACTTACTACCATCAGTACCTAGAGGGGTAATTAGACCTACTACATCAATATGCACAATTTCCAATATTCTTTTTGCCTTCGACCCACTACCAAACTTCTTATTATTTCGTCTCAGATGCATGATTCACAGAATTCAATTTTACTAGACTTTACATTTTCTAGACCTTTTATCATATTGTTCTTAATAAGCTTTTATAAATTAGCATTACAAATGTGACCTGATCGTTTATGCCATATTTTATTAGGATAATTTTCCATTTCGGTATTCAAGCTTTCATCATTCACTACGTTGAATATGATTTCATAAAAATTATTTCGATAACCAATTTCTAATTGATATTTTTTGCTTAAAAAACCTTTATCATGTTCAAAATTCACTCGGCTAGTGGCCATTTCCAGCCTTTTTACAGATAGCAGATTTTTTCTTGAACTAGGAACATAAAATAACATTCTTTATAGTACCTACATTTCACGTCTCTTCCATATACATCATTAAAAAAATCATTATTTCCTACACCTTTCGTTTCCATGAAATTATTACTCTTAGCTACTGAGATTTTCATTGGCACTTCTAACATCATCAGGTCAGAAAAATGACTTTTATCATTGACTAAACGATCAGCACATCCAGAGTCAATACAAAATTCAAGTATTTCATTAGCACTAACTCTTTTATAAATCACTGTATTAGTCATAAAACAAATACCTTGTTTCCCTTGATTTTTCTCTATACCTTGAACATGCCTTGAATCGTATCTTGTTTCGTTACTTATACATATTATAACGTCCTATTATTTCAACGTGATGAGCTGATGGTCCACCTCTGTTACCTCTTCCACGAAACCCTTTGTTGTTACCTCTGAAAACTCCTCGAACATGAGATAAATTCCCCCTGAATTATTTATGATCGTAATTGTTTATATTGCCACCCTCTGCCAAATCACTCCAACAATGATTCGCAAAATGTCCTTTCCTACCACATTTGAAGCAACCGCCTTGATTTGCAACGTGAACAAAATTATTTGTGAAAGCTGCTCATTTAACATTACTTCTTGGTCCAGAACTTTCATTTCCACTTGACTTTTTCCTTTTCTCATCTTAATTTCTCAGTTTATTTTTCACAGCCAATGTTTAGATTTGATGACGATGTATTTTCCAAAGTGCTCACAACTGTTTCCAAACACTTTGGTACAAACTGCAATTTATGTCCTGATCTTTTAAGTGTGCTCCGATAACTTTCAATTGTCGGATAATCAAATCAAATATTCTGCATAAACTTTTTCTAGGCTGTTTAGGCTATCCTGGAGTACCTCTTTTTTCACACATCTATCTTCGAAATTTACACCTGGCAAAAGCTGGGATTTTCCTTGCAGTATTTCAATCTGCGTGTCATCTAAACATTGTTCTATCAGGCTGTTACATGTGGTTTCCTTTTTTTAGGTTCCTTCTTCTCCCTATTATCAATATAGTCCTTTTCTTCGAACTCTGTCGTTATAAAACCACCCATTTCTTTCTATTCCAGTAACGTCTGTACTCTAAATTTCCATGTATGTTAATGTCCACTATTCAGCAACTCAACATTGAAACTATTCTTTGACGCTATTTTCTTCAAGCTCCCAATTTCCTTCTAGTTTCAGATTTCTGAGAGCATCTGGGCCTATAACCTGTTATATATCGTGATAGTATCTTTATAATAAAGTAAGACTCGTTCCTTGCTTTTCACTTTATATTCAATTGCTTGAAATACATGCTATCTTACATCTGATAACATAACAATGACAACGGAAAAAAAGAAATTGTTTCATCCCGTACTGTTAGTTATACCTAACCTATTATTCTTCTTTATTTTACATTGCTAACATACCACATGTGAACTACAAAACAGTTGACATCTACCAAATATAAGGATTTACTAAAATACGAGAAAATCATTGCAATCAAGTAATTTATCTCATCATTCACATGGTAATTTGCACCATTTCATAATTTTTATGAAAAGTAAACCGAGTTATCAATAGATTTCAACTATCATACAGCAGATAAATAGCACGAGAGAAAAAACAGAAGATCTAATGCATGGATTTATGTGGAAAATGGTGAAAATTACCATCTTCTTAGGATTGTGTGAACGACAAATTCTGGTCATAGTCTGCAGGTCTTTATGCTTGACAATTCCTCTACTACTGCGGTAGACATTATCAAAGGCGATGTGGTAACGGTCGCAGTGCCCGATTTGGTGCTACCTGTCTTTTGTAAACATACAAGGTCAGGTCATCCAATGAAGTGAAGCTACGCCCACTAATGATTGTATAAAACCAGAGTCAAATACTAGGATCATAGTGAATGCGTTCGTAACAACGGGAGCACCATCTCGAGCACTGCAACCATTACCACATTGCCTTTGATAATGTCTACCGCAGTAGCAGACGAAATGTCAGACATGAAACCTTATAACCACGGCCAAAAACCCGAAAATGACTTTTACAGAGTTACCTCCGGCCGCGAGAGTTTACGTTCTTCTTTGGATTGTTTATTATCATTAGATAACAATAAGGTCAAAGAGTAAACCGTATAATGCGATGGGATAAACAAGTATCATATGTAGCTCAAATGCTGAGACTACTGATGCGTAGAATTTACAGTCTCGGAGATATTCTTTCAAAAATAATAACTCACTCATTGGAAAAACCATAAAGAGATATTATATTATAACGAGGGGTTGTGGTACTTTTAACAATAACATTAGTATACAAACTGGATCAGAACCTTATTTTAATAATAATGCTCAAAAAGTTTTCATTTGATCATTTATATCAAGAAAGCAGTGTGCTTAATTGAAGATCATTATATCACCATTATATTATATTACCATTTATTATATTATCATTATATTATATTATATTACCAGTGTTTGATGTCGATGTTTTGGAGTATATAACTCATGTAACAGTAAGAGCAGTTTAGAATTCAGATAGAAAAATACCTTTGTACAAGAAGATTCGTGGCTTATCATTATCCGAAACTCAAACATGCTCTTGAGTGGTTTATATTCAAAAACTCAAAAAATGTTTATATGTACTTTGAGAAAAAAATAAAGTCCTGCATTGAGCAACAACTCTCATTTCATCTGTAGCTCCTCTCAAACCCCTCACATTGAACTTGTTTTTTTTTCTCTGTAAACTCAAATATTTCAATACTTGCACTATATTTACACACTTTATGTCTTACTATATGTCGTATAGATTTGATATATAAATGACTTATATCGTTAGATGTTACCGATGAAAAGTGTTATTTTTGCCGATGACACAACTTTTATGAATTGTAACAAGGACGTATGCTGAATATTCGTTAGAGGGGACATAGTACTGATTCATCATAAACAGACTCAAGCTAAACACCGACCAATATCTCTCACGTGTGTTATATGTAAAATCCTCGAAAAAATAATCTATAATAGACTTATATGGTATCTGGAAATGAATAATTTACTCATACCACACTTTATAATCTAGTGGATGTAGAATCCTACATCCATGAAGGTTTTGCAAACGGCCTAGATTGTATAGCTGTCTTCTTCGATATATCGAGAGCATATGACACGGCCTGGCAATATGACATTATCAGAACTCTACATAAATGGGATATTAAGGAAAACATGTTAATATTCATTGAAAATTTCCTCAAAAATCGGCATTTCCAAGTACGTGCTAACAGTATCATTTCATCTGTGAAAACCCAGCTGAACGGATCACCACAAGGATCTGTTACCAGAGTAACACTATTTCTTGTAGCGATCAGCCAAATATTTAACAACTGCAAAAAATCAATAAAAGCAAGACTCCACACAGATGACCTTGTTATGTTTATGGAAGGTAAGAACATCCACTCGATGCAATATACCCTACAGAGAGCCCTAAACTCTATTAAAAATTGGTCGGAATCTATGGAACTACAATTTTTACCACATAAAACCAAATGTTTGACCTTTTCCAAGAGAAAAACTAAGCATGAGTCTGAACTGACAATTTAAAATTTCTAAGTATGACTTTTGACCGCAAATTGAATTGAAAAACACATATCAGAAATCTGAAATCATCCTGCCAGAACGGGCTCAACCTCATAAGAACGTTGGCGAACAAAAGTTGGGGAGCAGACTACATATGCTTGATGAGAATATATCAGGCATTGATCCGATCCAAAATTGACTTCGGGTGTATAGTTCATAACTCAGCTAAAAAATATGTTTTGAGAGGACTTGATGTCTTTTTTGGGAAAGAAAGTTTTTGGCTTTCTACTACTCCATCTTGATACAAAAAAATTATCACTCCTAAAAAATATAACCCCTTCAATTTAGACTTGATGTCATTCATAACTCAGCAATCAGAATCGCCACTGGAGCATTTCGCTCTAGTCCCGTACCTAGTCTGCATTGCGAGACCGGGAAACCCTCATTATATTACAGAAGACAATATCTTAGCCTCAGTTATGCAGCCACGATATCTGCTAATAACAGGAACCCAGTTTACCAAAACGTATTTTCCGACCGATTTAAAATGGTGTATAACGAGAAGAAAAATACAGATCTGAATAGATACCTGCATACACTCCAATTCCAATTTTCAGACACCTACCCAAGTGAAAATATTACACCTCCGCCTTGGACAGTAAAGCTACAAGATAGAAACAAATCATTGATTCATTTCAATAAAACCGAAACGAACCAATCATCAAGAAAAACTTCCATCAAATAATGAATCACTTCCAAGATTAAAATCGCATATACAAAGATGTTTCAAAAATTGAAAACGGAACAGTTGCATCTTTTACCACCGTGTCTGACGTCTGAATATAACTCATGCCACAAGCTCTCTAAGGCCTCCTCAGTTTTCCCGGGGGAGCTAATTGCCATCCTCATAGCATTAGCATATACAAAGTTCCTTGACAATGGAAAAACAGTTATCATTATCATCTCTATCCTTCACATCCGATCCTTATCCTTATCAAAAAAGAACTCCATCACCTTCAACGACTCATCTCGTATGGGTACCATCACACATGGGTATAAATGGGAACGAAATAGCCGATCGATTAACCAGAGATGCAATGGATATTGACGAACTTCACCCAATAACCAAAACTGCCAAATCTGACCTCAAACAAATATCAATGCATGGCAAGCTGAATGGAATCTTTCCAAGTCAAAATTGGCCGAAGTAAAAAAAACCGTACTCCCCCGAAAACAATTTTCTCTGAAAAGAAAACAACAAATCATTGTCACTAGACTACCTAAGCCTTGGACACACCCGCCCAACACACACCCATCTAATCGAAAAAATCCATGAACCAACCTGCGAAATATGCCACTGCCCCCTGACAGAAAAACATATTTTAATCGAGTGCTGAAATCTAGTAGGATTAACACCGTACATTTGTTTTCATCTATTGCTTCCATTATATCATCCGCAATATGTCGAAGGGCGGTTGTAAAGCTATGCCCTTTCCGAAATCCCGATTGAACAGGAGGCAAAAGAGAAAAGTTGAAAATATGGTTTTTAATTTGAAACTCCATGGCTCTCTCCAGGATTTTTGACAGCTTTATTAGCTTAGTACTTAACCCATCGCATCCTTTAGCGTTTGTTTTCATTTCACAAATAATTTTGTACACAAAGAGATCGCTAATTCCGTCAAAATTGAATTCAGTATCAAACCGTTTATTATTTTCATAAAAATTTAATGAATCTTGCGATGGTTCATTTTGTGGAACTAATTCTACAAAATACTTATTCAACTCCTGACGATTTTTCAAAATTTCGGTATATCATGTTTTCTTTCAGGTATGTATTTGTTAGACTCGAGAGTTTTCCACATGTCCTTGGGTGAAGTGTTATCAAATTTGTGGGCGAAATATACTGTTTTTCTCTTTTAATAACCTGGTTGATTAGATTACGCATTTGCCTATAGAAATTCAAGTGCCTTTGTGATTCTGTTCTCTTAAATTTTGCCAGAGCTTTATCTCTTTCAGCAATCATTATTTTTGTCACATTCGTCAGCCATGGAGCTTTCGGTTTTGTTACTCTGGAAGTAATTATTGGCATATGTTTATCAAATGAGTGATTCAAACAAATAAACAAATATGTAACTTCGTTTTCAAAACTTTCTTAGTCATATATTTAAAAAACTAGGGATCAATGATGCCAAAACAATCCGAAGAAGCTTCACTGTTCTCCTCGTTTATCTGAAGGTCATGTCCAAAGAATCCGCCCCATATTGGTTTAAGGGAGAAAACTTGAAATTCAAGAATGAGCACACATTTAATTTGAATGCGAAATTGGAAATTTTGATCAGACCTATATAATCAACATTATTATGGATATTTATAAAAATAAGAAAGTCGGTAGATATATATTCATGGTTATCCACGACAATTTGAAGTGCGATCAAGATCAAAAACTCAATATAAACTAACCTCTTGGAAACTGTAATCCAATTTTTCGATTCTACACTAAAAACATTTTCGAACTGAATGGAATGACTAGAGTTAAGGTTGATGGTCATGTTAGATTCGATGATCTAATATTGATTTCACAGACCAACTCTGTTTTAGAATATTTGCCCCAAAATATGTTTCTATATTCCATAGCTAATCTTCCATACCAGTTTCAATTCGCGAAGATGTACCATGTACCTATTGCCTTGAGATCGGTAGCAGACACGGAACTGAATCTTCTAGGAAAGAAGAGAACAGATTATTCTGATTGGGGAACTTCGATTGTATGCCTTTCTGAAACTGGAAATCATGTAAGTTTTTGCATGGTGAATTATGAACTAAGAGTTAAACCATAATTGCAATGAATCTTACTGGAGTTTTATCCCAACGCCAAACCGTTATTTTTAACACCTCGACACGTGTTTCGATCACCAAGTGATCATCTTCAAGAGGAAGATTTAACTGTAAAATCTTCCTCCTGTTTGAGTGGAATTCGGAGACTAACATTGGTCTCAGAGACGGACTAACAAAAAAAAGTTTAATGTATCCAATAATTATGAGTTGGAACATTACATAGTTAGGGTAAGGTATAAAAAGATATCTAGAGCATGTTGTAAAATTATTGAAAATATACAGAAAGTATTATAAAGTATACAAAACATATAAAATAAAAAACATATGACCCAACTTCAAGTAGTGAAAACTGGAAATGTAAAAATAGAAATCATTATATTCATAAAATATTAGTAATTCATCCTAAACGTTACGATACTATTGTCAGAATTGGCAGAAACTGAAATTTTGTCGTTGAAGTTCATCATAGCCGGACAGTTTTAATGGTTTTTACATCTTGCCAGACACATCTAAAGTCTGCTGTAGGTGCGAGAGCGAATGCTTAGTCGATTACGATCTTTTGATATATCCAAAAAAAAATAATTTTGTTACGTTCATAGCCATGCTATGTAAATAAAAAAAATTTATTTCAGTATTATAAAATATAAAATAAAGTATAACATTTAAAAATAGATATTCAATGAATTTTTCATAAATTCCATCACTGCCGTCGATATTTTCATTTTCTTCCTCACTTCTCCTTCAGTCGATGGTATCATCGTCGTTAATATTGTTCTTCGTCAGTTTCTGAATAAAAATAAGCAAGTTTATTCAATTATGAATGATTAAAAAATCATGTCATAATAATTACATACCTAATTGAGTTTTGAGCGAAAAACTTAACTCAGTAGTTGATTTCATGGATTTTCTTCAATACATCGGTGTACACTTCATGCAAATATACTAATAAATAACAGCGCCCTTTCTTAATTACGTCTTTCTCGATGATGTCACTTATTCCCGATGAAAATGCCTTTTATTGGATAGTTTTTCAGAAGAGCATATTTTATTATCGAAACTAATTCTACATTCTGTATGATAAGATATTTTTGGATCAGAATTTTTTTCCGTTCATTTAATAATGCTGCATGAGTTCTTCTCTTGACCTTCGATGTTGGGTAATACACTAGTTTTTTTTGGAATTTCCTGCTACAAAAAATACAAACAATTTGACAGTCGATAATATTAGCTTTCTTTTCGGTTAGAATATTTACATCCTGAGTTGAATCATTATCTTCACTAACATCTGGTTCACAAATTCCAATATTTTCTCGTGAAGTTGTAGATTTGAGTCCTATTGATTCAGAAGTTAAACTTGGTTGCAATGTTATTGAAGATTCTGTAGAGGAAGACTGTAAATGAGATGGTTCTGTAGTCAACGTATCAACGACAAGTTGTTGAGCTATTGTTTATAGGTACACTGACTGATTTTTGTTTTTCACTGTTTTTGTCGAATTTTCAGGTTCATCGAACATCGAATAGCAAGACATTCTGAAAGGATTCACAGTTTTCCTTTCACAAAATAACTTAAGACATTATTTAGCGATATATTTGTATATCTGACATATATCGTATGGTAATTTTCAGTTTTCAGGAACAGTAATTGACGAAGTTGTCAAATGAGTTATTCACGCTATTATGAATGCATTGTCAATGCGGGCTTTTTTGGATATAAACCACTGAATATCCATATTAGTTCTGATCGTGAAAATCATGGCAAATCACCATCATATATACAAGTGTAATGAAAAAACTTTCACACTCTTTCAATTCGGAGGTTACAGTGCCTAAATCTACAACGAATTACATGAAAAAACTTGATGATTCGAACGTCATTGCACTCGTTTTGAATTATGTTCATTTCGAAAGTACTGCAAATTACAAGTTGCGACAAAACAATATTTCCAAATCCTCTAATTGTTGCTTTGGAAAACGCACATAAAACAATCCGAAAACAGCACTTTTCCCAATCACCACAACTTCAATACTTTTCTCGACGCACGTTTCACCAACGAAGAAATGGAAACTGTATTGAATTGTTGAGATTGGTACACGACACTAGATCTTTGGATACTTTCGAAAGTCTGGAAATAGCAAAGGGTGGCATGAGAACTATGAACAGTGAAAAAGGTCCTCTTCTTTACAGCCTATTGTTCACTTTTTATGACCCACCCTGTTGAAATTTGCCAAAACTTGTGTATCATAAGATGAAAGTGGAAATGTACCCTTCTGGATATAAATAGAGACCAGTTTTAGAGTTGAGAATTAGTTTTTTTCATCGCCTGAAGACGTTAAGTTGGTTGGTGAAAAGCGCTTCGAGAAGAGTATTGAAGTTCTGGTGATTGAAGAAAAGTGCATGTTTTTTTAATTAATTCTACGCCAGAGGTTCCAGTTTTACCACCTGCACATGAAACAAGTTGAATACAGCAAGCTGAAAGCGTTTCTATACTATTTCAATGAATTTAATGTTATAGTCGTCGAGCCGAAATCCCATGATAAAATATAGCATTGAATTGCAGACGATAAAAATATGCCATAAAAGTTCAGCGCTATGCAAAATCGCCGGGATATACAATTAAATAGGATATTTATGGAATACAATCAGTAATATAATCATCTCATGTCCACTTCAATGTTAGTTAGTATTCCTATTTGTAACTGGTCAAAATGAAATGGGGACCCAGTAGAGTTTATATATGTGATCAATAAAGGTATATATGATAGGTTAATGAAGTGTGAAATTCAACAGGGCTCTCTGTTCAGAAGCATACTCGTATAATGTCCTAATGTATTGAAAGAGTGTAGAATGCAAATTTTGTTGGCTCAGTGGATTTTACATGGGATATACGAGTATGCATCAGAGAAAGTGAGTAACGTTTTATACATCTCGAAATGATAAATGACATAAATGACAAAGAAGGGTCTTCCAGGAAAATCAGACGACAATGAAATGTTTTTTTAACCAGATGCCAAAGCAAACTTGGGGTGTAGTTTTTGCAATGGTGTTTTCAATACAGAAAGTGATGATTCAGTGAACCAATAAGCAATGAAACATTTGTTAACTTTAATTAAAAATAATACACTGAACTCCCACTTTAACACCCTTATATTTCAGTAATATTTCAAACAGCAACTGATTGACGCACTACATTCAACGAACTGTATTCTTTGGAGGAACAAATATCAATGAATGAATAATCATTTCTATTTTCTTATCGTTACGACTTATACATTACATAACTCATAAATAGGTACTCAAACTATCAGAAGAAACAATGTGTCATCGAAATGTCTCATCAAATTCCTATTCTCAGTCATTATTTGCGTCCACCATTACCATCGACATTGATGCCAGTTTACTCTTGGCCATTTCTGACCAGACGAGGGCTGCTTTATTCTAACTGAAAACAGAAAAAAATATTTCGATCAATTACATCGTTTGTTCGAAGGAACAAAAACAGCATTTTTATCTAAGAAATCCCATTCCTCCTAGTTAGTAGAATAAGAATGGAATAGAATAGAATTTATTCGTGCATTTTTTTCTGAAGACAAAATACAAGCACTACAGGATAAACTTTAAGGCGCCTTAAAGCGGTGCCTGTGCGAAAGTAGTGATTCACATTGGATTTGAATCGCTGGAGATTAAATCCATTAGGAAAAACGTTCTCAGGAAGCTAATTCCACATGAACGCAGTTCCCCAAATGAAAGAGTTTTTAAACAGTGAAGTTCGAGGTGTCCTAAGTTGAACCCCAGAACGATGAGCAGCCACAGTTCGTCGCGTATTTCTGATATGTACCGCTCTTGGTGGAATCAAATCTGCCCAGTCCTTTGAACACTTTTCGTGAAAGTGTCTATAGAAGAGAGACAAATCTCCAACCTTCCTTCGATATTCCAGACTATCGAGGTTGCAAGTGATGTTTGCGTCTCCGATCAGTCGGATGGTTCTTTTCTGGGTGGAATCCAGCAGCTTTAGGTTATGCTCAGGGGCAGAGCTCCATATATGAGAACAATACTCCAAAGAATGTCTGATCTGAGCTTTAAAAAGCATCAAAAGTTGCTAAGGTGTGTACAGTTTTCTGGTTCGGAACAGTGTTCCAAGCTTTTGAGAAGCATCCTTTGAATTACAGCGACATGATTGTGCAAAACATATTGGTGTTCATTTTAACCTCCAACAAATTTATCGAAGCAGAAAGTGGAATTGCCTGTCCTGACATTATCATATCCGATTCAGAGACACTCATCTTTTTGAAAAAAACAGATTCCAAGTGTGCTGTCGTCAGTAAAGCAATATATTGGATTTTTGGTTTTTCCAATAAGTCGTTGATATACAATAAAAAGATGATTGGAGACATTATGGATCCCTGAAGAATACCAGCGTTAATGGTGAAAGTGTTCGAGAGATATCCATCGACGGCCACTTGCAGGGAATGTTCTTTCAGGAAACTGGAAAGACACACATAAAAATGGTCCTATAAGCCATAGCATCGTAGTTTAGCCAGCAAACCCTCATGCCACACATGGTCAAAGGCCTTAGAAATATCAAGCGCAACAGATCTTGCCTCTTCATGTTTTTCGATTGCGTATGGGTGACATACGATAGAAGGTCGCCTGTTAATCGTTGTTTCCGAAAGCCATATTGATGATCGCTCAAGATGTTGGAGCCTTCCAAATATTCAAGTATATGTCGGTTTACAGCTTTCTCCATGATTTTTGATATCACTGGTAGCGAAGCGACTGGTCTACAGTTATTTGGAAGATTTTTCTTGCCCTTTTTGGGAATAGGCTGAACACGATCAATCTTCCAACAAGAAGGAAAAACCCCTTTCTTGTAAGGCAGGTTGAAAAGTCTGCAAAATACTGGTGCGAGTTCATTTGCACACTTTTAAGTAAAATGACAAACACTTCATCAGGACCAGACGCCTTGTTGATAATGAGCTATTTCAAAATTCGCCTTACTAGACTTTGTCGAAAAGTTATTTCTGGCATTGTGAATTCTAGTGTGGGAATAGTGGTAGGTGCCTTTCCCAGAAAATCGACTGTGGAGTGGGACGGAAATTGTTCAGCTAGTAGATCCGTTTCTTCTATGGCTGTTGTTGCAATTGAACCATCCCCTGGTATTAGTGGTGGAATTGTGGATTTTCTATAGTTTTCATTAACAGCTTTTGCTACCGACCACAAGGATCGAGACCCGTTGGGATTGGCAAGTAGTTTATCCCTAATTCTCTGATTGTGAAGTTCTTTGCTTTCATTTATCCTAAGTTTTCAGCTCTTGCGAACATTAACAAACCTAGTTCGGTTTTCGGCACTGGGATTTTTGCGCCACTGCCGGTAGGCGAGATTTTTGGAGGCGACAGCTTGCTCGCAATTTTTGTTGAACCAAGGTTTGCCGTTAGAAGTTCGTTTCATTGAAAAAGGAATATATGCATCCATAGATGATAGAATAACTTCCGTGAATTCAGAAGCAGAAGTAGATGGATCTTTACAGCTGAAACAAACATCTAGCCAAGGAAAATTTCGGAAATGGTCTTGAAGTTCCTCCCACTCAGCAGATTTGTAATGCCAAATTTTGCGCAGCTAAAATTATTCCCCAACATTAATCGGTAGTTCACTCATCACTAAAATGAGTTTGTGGTCAGAAGATCCCAATGGAGATGTTACGGTGACTGTGTAAATTTCTGGATTGGTTGTTAGGTATAGATCCAGAAGACTAGCATATTCTCCATCATGGTCAGGAATCCTGGTTGGCTCATTTATAATCTGAGTAAGTCCGCTGCGAAAGCCTCAGCGTCGTGACCTTGTTCGTCGTTGATGTTCGAAAAATTGAGCCATTCGATAATGTGGACATTGAAATCAACGAATATGGAAATTTTGGCACTGAGATGATTGATTTGCAGAAAGTAAATGGTGTTTGCAAGTGGAAAGAATAGTTCCCTATATTGTGTATCGCTTGGTGATCGATAAACGCAGCATATGAATTTAGTGATCTTCTGTGATATTATTTCGAACCACATAACATCAAAGTTTTGGGGTTCCAGCATTTTCTCCCGTTGACAGGAGAGATCGCATCGATAAAAAGGGATATTTCAAAATTACGTCTCAATCGGAAGTGGAATTTACAGCCGGGATATAGAAAATTGACGGGGTTTGTTGAAGCACTGACTTTGGTTTCTGTGAGTGCAAGAATATGATGACTATTTTTTTGCAGATGTTGGTGCACTGACTTTATATTTGAGTTGCGTCCTTTGATGTTGCAGAAATCGTTTTTAAATTTGCTAATGGACCTCTTAGCAACTGCAGTGACCATGCTATTTCCCTATGGACCGATGTTAGGAAGGCCCTGCTGATAGTCAGAAATAGTGGTTTTCGCATAACTTCCGCAGAATAATGCCCTCGAATCATGCATTCATATATAAATAGTGTTTGCATACGTCAATGGGATAAATAGTAGTATAAATTAAAATCAATGTAACACAATACAATCAAATAAGCAACTCTTGGTATCTCGAGAAATGAAGACCGACGTAGAATAAATATATAAATATTGTTATAAAAAAATATATCTATTATTAGACAGGCAACAAATTAGTTAATGAGTCGATATAATAACAATAATAATAATAATAATTAATGAATTTATTGACAGCAAAAATAACTTGATACAATATACAGAAAAAAAAATACAAATTTGTCAATAGGATACAAGATTAAACAGAGTTCACTCTTCCTCTTGCACCTTACAA
>WOGR01000586.1:0-24193 GCA_015342045.1 Leptinotarsa lineolata | reverse complement strand
ACGAAACATGGTTTTGCTATACAATAGCTGTCTCAAGTAGGATTGAAGTCTGCTTGAGAAACTTGTAAATATTCTATAGTGAAAATCAGTAGGTTTTGATATAGATTTTCATATAGTTTCGGCCGGTTCATTTAATATTTCATATGTAATTTGATAACTTGATTCCATAATGAGAATTCAAAAAATTGATGATTATTTACGGGTTGAGTCGATCGTTGTGAAAAATGGATGAGAAGTAATCGTGCCGAGAACTTGCTTGGAAAAACACCTCCTATACAGATGGATCAAAAACGGACTATGGAACGGAAGCTGTAATATGCTGTGTTGGCATTATCTGTTTTGCTGGCTAAACATCGATGCTATGGCTTATCAGATCATTTTTGGTATGGCTTTTCAGCTTCCTGGAAGAACGTTTCCTAAAAGTAGCCGTCGATGGAGATCGCCCGAATACTTTTACTATCAATGCTGGTAGTCTCCAGGGATCCATATTGTGTCCAACCCTCTTTTGATTGTATATCAACGACTTATTGAAAGAAACCAAGAATATAATACCTATATTGCTTTGCTGACGACAGCACACTTGCCTCGTCATTCCATATGGATTCCAGGATCGGCTGCGGATGTACGTCTTCATCGACAGCAGGAGGTTGCATATCTAAATGAGAATCTAGAGATGATTTCGAATTGGGGTGAAAGTAACCAGGTTCAATGCCATGAATACCCAGGCATCAGTTTTTTCCAGAAAGATAAATATCTCCGAACCGGATATAATATTGTCAGGAAAAACAATTCCGCTTTTTGCTTGGGTAAGTTTTTTGGGGTTAAATTGGACACCAATATGCTTTGGCACAATCATGTCGCTGGAATTGCAAAAGCTGCTTCTAAAAAGCTTGGAACACTGTTTCGAACCAGAAAACTGTACACACCTCAGCAACTTTTGATGCTTTATAAAGCTCAGATCAGACCTTCTTTGAAATATTGTTCTCATGTATGAAGCTCCGCCCCTAAGCATACTCTAAAGCTGCTGGATTCCATCCAGAAAAGAGTCATCCGCCCGATTGGAGACACGAACATTACTTGCAACCTTGATAGTCTGGAACCATTTTTCGGCAACTTGAAATAAAAAAATGTTTTATTAGTTAATGTTATTCTAGAATATGGAGGAGGATTGCACTTATTTCTTCAGTGCACAGTAAATATTTTCAAAATTCATATCAGTTCTAATGATGTGCTATAGAACTATCGCACTTGTCAAGCAAATATCCTTCAAAGTCTGTCGTGTCAATTCGATCGTTTGCGCTACGAATCCTGACAACTTTATGTTCTTCAGGTGACTTGTATTTATAATACTCGTGATAATGCATATTATATTCATTGTCTTTCATTTTGGATCATACATTGCATTGCGTTTCATTGAAAACTTTACTATAAAGTTATTATATTCCTTTATTCCTATCAAATTGCCGGAAATGATATATTTCGTGTTCAGTAGAGTTGGTTGACAATTTTTAGATTGCTGAGATCAAGGTGCGATCTAGAATTGCCATAGTTCAAAGGTGCTTAGTAAGAAAGTAATCGTAAATGTTTTCTTTTCGACTGGAATTCACTGACATAAATATATTTTATGGAAAATTCCGCTGTCTATAATATCTATTTCAAATCCTCCGCAATCTTATAAATTATTAGAAAAACTTCTGTCTAGGACATGGCTGAACAAGCACCTAAAATGAGATTGTTAAGAACCATTGCAACAAAGCACGCAAGGTTATACAAAGAATCCTCAGAAGTCCATGGACTTAATTTGATTAAAACAGGTGAAACACAAAACATTAATACACTCTCGTGGGATCAATAATCATTAAGGTGAATTATTAATTCCTCACCATGCAACTTGACTGATATAAATTTAATCCGAAAGATATAAACTTATCTTTATACCAAGTGGCACTAGCTTACAACAGGGCCCCTATTATATTCTAAATTTTAAAACATGTAATACTAACCAAATAAAAACACTGTCAAGTCAAGTCCTAAAGATGAAAATCACTTGAGCTGACGAAACGAATAACACTTAGTTGAATAACGGTTACCAATTCTAGGAATCGATAATATAACTTTATCATTATTTTCCATAATATAATTTATATCCTGAACAGATTATTCCAAGTTCTCACTTACCTACTCTTCGGAAAAAGCTTTTCATACATTCTTTCTATTATGAATCTGTCCTGAGGCATCTTGCCTGAAACTGAACTCCCGTATATCATCGATTGTATAAAATTCAGCTCTTTTCTATAATTCAGAATCCCAGCATTTTTTGCCGAAAAATAAGTTATCGCGGAAAGTTCGCCTCAAAAGTGTTTATAGGTCGGCGGGAGTGGTGGAAGTTTCACCGTCGGGACCGAATCCAGTGAAAGGTTAATTGCCGTCTGCTATTCGAAAAATGTAACGAGGGGCGTTTTACCGGGAGAGAAACGAAAAACTGTTGAAAGTTTGTGAATAGCGAGCTGCGAGTGGCTAAGTGGAAAACAATGTTGACATTAGCTAATGCGGAGTGTACTCGTATACTGAGAAGTTGAAAATTATTTATTGCACGTTGTGTCCACTAGATGTTATTGTACTTCTGAGTGATACTTCCTTTATCATTATATGCTAAATATCTAGTTGCCTCAATTTCTCCAGACCATCTGTCTTTTCACAAGACGAAATTATAAACACTTTCCATTTATATCAAGACATTGTTTCATATTTTCATATTGTTGAAAACAGGGTGGTGAAACAAAAACGAACCAGACTCATTATCTGGTCCGTCAATTGTTGATTGATACCCTCCAGTATTTTTTATTCGTTACTTCTTACCCAAGGTTATGGTTTGAGTAATATGTTTTTAAAGCGCTTGATTGTTCTGTGAAAAGTACAAAAAATTTGAAATTGTTCAGTTGCCTTCATACTTAGGTGAACAGTTAATTAAATTGTCACGATTTCCTAAAATTTGTGTGATCATAGGATCTACACAGTCTTGTAATATATTTAAGTATCTCCATTGAGATTACCTTCAATGAAGAATGGTCCAACAATATGATTACCAAGAATGCCGGCCTAGACTAGACATTCAATTTTTGTGGAGTTTGTGAATATGTTTCCATCACCAAATAAGGATACACATCGCTCCAGTAACGACAATTATGTCTATGCACTTCACCATTCAACATGAAAGAACTTTCATCTTAAAAACATGTATTGTATAGTAGGTTTGGGTTATTGGTCAATTTCTCGCTGAACACCTCACAAAACTCTGGAGTCTATGATCAGGATCATCTTCGTTTAATTTCTGAACTAGCCTTATTTTAAAAGGATGGAAGTTGTAGGCTTTCAAAATCTGAAAAACACTAGTAACTGGTACACCAGACGCTCTAGCTACTTGTCTGATAGATTGTCGATTATCCATTTGTACATGTCCTAAAACTGCAACATCAACTCCGACATTTCTGACAGGACGAGATACTTCATGTTTTTTATTGTGAACAAAACCTGATGTTCGAAACTTATCCAATGACTGTTTAACGTATTGATGGCTCACGTTGTGGTCTGGATGATTCGCATTATAAATTCTTGCAGCAGCTTTAGCACAGTCATCATTTCAATAGGTTGCAACAATTTCTATTCTTTCTTCAGTAGAATAAACCATGTTGGAAGACAATGAACAAGGATGCCTGAATAATAATTCGTGAAGAAGTGAAAGATGCCAACTATCTACTTTTTGTTCTGCGACAACTAGATTCAACAAAAACTACCAATGCAGAAAAAACTGAATTTTTCGTGAATGCCGATTTCTGACTCCGGACGTCTTCAATAATGTAAGGAACGCTTTTGAAAGTAGACTGTATTATTGTATGGATTTAGATGAAGGTCATTTTGAACACTTCATTCATTGATTGTGTTGCCATTGATATTAGTTCTGTTTATTTCCTCAACAAAATGGGAGACAGCCAATTTTCTGTTTTTTCCTCAATTAAACGTTAAACATTTAATTTCTCAATAACGAATGAACCAATTCAGAAAAAAATTACAGGAGTAATAAAGGGACAAAAGTCCTTTCTAATGATGTATCACTCGACCTCCCATGCTATTTAAAAAAAATAGGGGTAGGGGGTAGTTTCTGACCGCAGGGAGCTGAAGGTCTGTTAAGGGTGTTCCCAAAATATCAACCCTACATATCACAAAAATTGAGCAGCAGACAACCGCAGATTCCCTTAACAGTTTGATGAAAGTGTATTTTCCTGAAGTGACGTGTGAAATGATTCAAAATTCCTCACAATTTATTCATCATTTAAAGTAAACATATTGGCTGAAAACTATTGAATAGCCAGGAGTCCTAAAATTTGGCCTCACAGGGCTGTCATAAGTCGTTTTTTATACCACAGGAAAAGTCAAACGTTAGAAATATGATATTCAACCCTGACATTGTTTTACTGAATGCACAAAGTGTTAATAACAACAAGATAAACAGTTTATACGTTAATATTCACAGCTACGATGTTAGTTTTATTTGTTTGACAATATCTTTTTATATGGTGATTTTAACGCAGATTGTTATGATAGGATCAGTCCAGCATTTAACAAAATCTGTGATGTTTTAGAATGTTGTAATCTGAAATATACAGTATCGTGGCCTACAAGAGATACCGCTGATAGTGCCACTACAATTGATCAAATATTCACTAACTCATATGAGGAAACAATATGTTGTGTCAATGATAACGATATATCCGATCACAGTCTAGTATTTTGCGATATGGAGTTGAACGAAATGTCGAAAGCAACAAAAACAGAATACAGCAGGCGTTTCACGAATGATAGCATAAATCAATTCAAAATAAACATCGGCAATGAAAATTGGGCTGAAGTTTTGGTATTTTTTAACATTCTCGTATTATTTTGAGACAAATTTCAGAATAAAAAAAAAATGGATCACACATGAAATAAAAAATCTAGTCAGAAATTAAAGGACTTTTTCAACCTGCAAAATTTTTGTCCTGAACTGAAAAACTTTATAATGTTTTTCAGTTCAGAAAAAAGAGACACGTTAATTCAATAACAAAATAAGGAATATTTTCAAAACAAAATAAAGAATTCAGACAATCCTTTAAGATATTCATGGCTACTGGTGTCAGAGCTATCTAATAAATCGAAGGCTATTGAATCAGATTTAGCTATAAAAGATGATAACAGCATTGTTGACGATCCGAAAGATGTTGATTAACTCTTCAATAAATTCTATACAGATACGCCTGAAAAGATATTCAGCATTATAGTCTCCTGTGACAAGGACTTCAAACATTTCCTGCGTAACATTACGTCACTTCCAAATTCTCTTTTTCTCATGCAATATCATGAGCTAGAACTATTTTAATTACTCAAATCAAAATTAAAAAACAAATTTTCATCAGGATCGGATGAGGTACCTACAATTCTATTGAAGAAGTGCCTATCAGAACTTATTGTACCACTAACTTTTATGGCAAATCTTTCATTGTTTTCTGGCGGTTTTCTAGAATTGCTGAAATGTGGTAAAATAACATCAGTGTATAAAAAAACTGTCGTCAGAGCCTTGAAAATTACAGACCAGTCACAGTACCATCAACTTTTTCCAAAGTATTCGAGTATTGTTTTTTAGATAGAATAATATCATTTTGTCGTGAATATGGTTTAATTTCGAGAAATCAACATGAATATTCGAACAAAAAATCTACGAAGACAGCAGTGTTTTCTTACTATCAAAAAATAATAGAATATATTGCGGCAGAAGAATGCCCTGTTGGAATCTTTTGTGACTTCAGCAGGGCATTTTACTGTATCAATCACGAAAAGCTGTATAAGCTTGAAATCAGGGGCTATCCTCTAGGGTGGATAAAATTATTTATACTCAAACGTACACAATATATAGCGATCACCAATCATTTCTCACAGCAAACTGAAACAGAAATTGGTGTCCCTCAGTGGTCCATATTGGGGCCAATTCTGTTCCTGTTCTATATTAATGATTTGGATAAACTTTCTATTCCTGCATCCTTTACAATGTACGCTGATGATACATCGTTAATCATATTTGAAAAAACGACTCTTCCTTGCGTGATAAATGCAATGAGGTGTTGACTTCTTTGAATGAATGGTTTTCAGCAAATTATTTGTTTTTAAATACTTCGAAAACGCAAGCACTGAGGTTTCACCATATCCAAATAGAACGTATTGAGTTGTCGTTCCAATCAAATGAATCGGGTCCATCGATCTCAACTAGTTCGGATCAGACAACTTTCTTAGGATTACGAATAAATAAAAATCTCAATTGGAAGGCTCACTCTCATTACCTAATCTCAAAATTGAATTCGATTGCCTTTCAATTTAGAAATTTGCGGCATGTACTCAATACCAATCAATTGATACAGCTCTACTATGCACAAGTTGGCAGTAGGCTACGGTGTAATATTTTGGGATTTATCCACCCTAGCAAAAGATATCTTCGTGGCACAAAAACGAATTTTACGATCAATGAAGGTGCTTTCACAGATTGATTCCTGTAAAGATATATTCAAGGAACTGAAAATATTAACATCACCATGTCTAGTCATTTCAGAGTTGAGTATGCTAGTATTCGACAATAATGATGAAATATATGTGAGGAACAAACAAAATCATAGTTTCAATATAAGACAAAAGAATGATTTTTCATTTTTATTTGGAAAATTCAAAATAACCCACCAATCTCCCAGTCATATGGTTCCTAAAATAAACAACTCAAACATAATTTGAAATCCTTTTCGACAGAACAGTGTTTTTATAAACTTGATGAATATTTATCGTGGCAATTTGCGGTGAAATGTTTTTTTATTTTTAATATTATTTTATTTTGAATGTAAGCAACTAAATTTTTCCATATGGTTTGTAACTATATTAAGGAAATAAATAATTATTATTATTATCATTGAGTTTCGGGTATGATTTCCATTTCAGAATTAGTCCTCCTAGTAATAAAAATTGTCGTTTTCTTTGAAATTTTTTATTACACGTCCGTTTCTGACTTACAGGGGGGTCAAGTTCTCTTTGGAACCCCTGTATAGCTTTCCAATTACCACATTTTATGTAACCAATATTTTAATCATTAAAAACAGACATATATGATCGCGTACTTTTTAAGGACAAAATATGTTGTGTATTCGCTCCGACTTCTCAGGAATAACATCGTCATATTTCAATCAATTCACACTTAACTTCACAATTAATTATACAAATTAACCTCAAATCATTCCGTCCATTGGTGATAGCTCTATGAAAATCAGTAATTTATGAGTTCATTGCGAACAGATAGATAGGGAGGCACGGGGGATACTTTAATTGATAATATATGTTGTGGAATTCTGGGGGTATACAGATTCAGATTTTTCAATTTTTTTAATGAAATGTTTCAAAGAAAGCTATTGTTTTTTTTATAGATTTCAATTTATCTAATATAAAAAAATATCGTGTCATGGTTTATGTGGTCGCACTTCTCCGAAACATCCCTATCGATTTTTATGGATTTTTTGTTTACATTCGGTAGGTATGGGATTAGGTTGTAAAGTATAATTCATAACGCTTGGTGATTAGGTTCCTTATCCAGAATTGAAAGTAGTGGTTATGATATCACACTCGCGTTCTGAAGTCAAGGTTACTTAATTGTTTTGATGTTACGAATCAATTTTGCTTCGATTATATATTTTCTTTGATTTACCAATCTGAAGACCTGTCTGTCCGCGTGACGAAATTCACAACACCGTCATTATAGATCCCTGCTGCCTGGAACCGACTTCATTTTTGTGAATGTACCAAGTCCGAAAAACTAACATAAAATAACTTGTTCTTACGCTATGCGAATCCTTGCTGACAGAACGAGTTACTTCATTAATTAGAAAATCTAACAGGTTGTTTAGCATCAATTGATTTGTATAAGACTTCATTTTGTTTATTTATTCGTACTTGTGATGCACTATTTGGAATATTTGATGTAGTAATGAATCTTATTGGAGTTTTATCCCAACACGAAACCGTGTTTCGATCACCAAGTGATCATCTTCAAGAAAAAGTTCAATCTTCCTATTGAGATAATTGTGTCGAGGTGTTGAAAATAATGTTTTGGTGTTGCGATGAAACTCCAGTAACAAGAATTATTTATTCGTATTTATATTTGTTTTCGAATTCACTATGATTTTGATTCCCTAATTGGAATTGATTTCACTCGTGTGAAGTTGCCAATAATGCGTTCATAAGTTATGCGAGTCTACTGATCGAACGGACAGTTTTGCAAATTAGTCAGGGTTATTATTTCGGACAGGATGTGCAACCCTACTCCGCAACCTACTCAAATAATCTTGCTGGAATAGTGATATCGTGTCTATGTAAACCCCGGAAAGTATAGGAAAATCAAACTCATCGATATTATATATCATTTCGTTTGTAGAACAAAATTTCAACATATTTCA
Organism: Leptinotarsa lineolata; assembly: GCA_015342045.1. Taxonomy (NCBI): domain Eukaryota; kingdom Metazoa; phylum Arthropoda; class Insecta; order Coleoptera; family Chrysomelidae; genus Leptinotarsa; species Leptinotarsa lineolata. Next base: position 15,677 of record WOGR01000586.1, on the reverse strand, counting down.
AAAAGTGTTCAAGCATTTATTTCTTGAAAGAGAGGCACCTTTTCTTGTTGGTTTAACAGCGACAATTAATTATCAAAAATCGTATATTCATCTGCTGGTACTTGGGTCGAGACGTACCGAATGTGAATAATTTTGTGCAGAGGAATGATTCGAACTCAATGACCGGGAGAGCTCTATTTTTTAACGTCCACTGCTGCTAACCAACAAATGAACACTGCAATTCAAAACTCCACTCTAATAGTTTTTTTGGTTCCGAAGATATACGGGTATCACCAATATTGCCTCAGCGACTTTCGTCGGACACCTAGAATATGTAAATAGAATTCACTATACAGGATGGCGTCAGTCTTAGGAGACCATCAACATTGAAATTTCAATTATGTAGCAATTTTTTGACAGATAGTGTTCATTTAATATCGAAAAATTATATTATCGAAAGTTTTGATAATTCAACAATCCTGCATGAAATAAAATCTTCAGATTCATACAGATAATAATTTCTTAACAAATATGACATTTTGCAATAGTAAAAATGTATAAAATATCTGAATTTTCCAATCTGATTAATTCAAGTACAATATCCGCAAACAACAGTGATTTTTTTTCTTAATATGTTGATAAGATAAGATAATTTATCAGTCTTTTAGATGTATACAAATAAGATATAAATAAAATAGGTCACATATACACAGATTTATTATTGATCAGAAATAAATATTGTACTGCTCATTCGTTTATTTGTGTTGCATTGGATAAAACAGCTATATACTCGTCAGGAGAGTAAACACAATATTTGATCAACAGATCTTTCAAATACTTTTTGATGTTTACATCAATAGAGTTTCTGTGTGACTTTTTCAGTCTGAATCTACTTGCCCTCAATAAATCACATCATCTTGACTCATGATCGTGGAAAGTCACAATTTCTGTTTTGTGCTGATTCATTTTTATGTATTTTCATCAGAAGTTGATACAAATAAATAGAAGGCACCTTCATTACTTTCAACGCTAGTAAAGGCGGTTTACAGGAGTCTAAGAAACCAGCCCCAGATAATATTCCTACGGCTTTTTTTGTAACATAAATATCCTATTTGCGTTTTTGCTTTTCCCCCAGAGAATTGTTCCATATCAGAAGTTAGAATGGAAAAAACCGTAGTGAGCTGATAATAGCGCCTGTTGAGAAGTTACATTTTTCAATTTCCGAAGAAGAAAGGTGTATTTCGACAGTTTAATGCTGAGTTTTTCAATGTGCTCTCACCAGTTTAAAGTGTCATCTAGATGTATGCCTAAGAGTTGAACACTGTGTCCTTTAACCCAGAAGGCGTTTGATGTAAATATGATGTATTGAGTTTCATTTTCATTCAACATTGGATTATTTCTCTTTAACCATATGTCAGCTTTCTTTTTGAATTTGATTCATATCGTGCACCAAATTACCCTCGATTTTTCCGGATGTCATAAGAGTAGTATCATCGGCGAAAGCAAAACAATTATGGGGTAGCATGAAAAAAAAGAGAGCATTTACATAGATTATAATTAAAAGAGGTCCCAGAACCGAGCCTTCGGGAACTCCACATGTAACTGGTTCTAAGTTGGAGTCATTTTTCGAATCGAGTGACACATTTTGGTATCTGTTCGTCAGATATGAAAAAAAACATAGTTATCTAATTTTTTCAGTAGAATAGAATGGGAGACGCAACCAAACACTTTTGTTAGATCACATAAAGCAGCAATGCTATGTTCTTCTTTTTCAAAGCAATTTATTATGTTTTCAATTACCTTCTTTACCGCACTGATTGTGGAGGAGGATTTCCTGAATCCGAATTGATTTGTGTTGAGTAGCTTGTACTTATGAAAATACTCATAAAGCCTATTTTTCAAAATGATTTCAAATGTTTTGCCGAAAATTGGGACGATAGATATTGCTCGGTAATTTTCAATTGTATCATCACTGCCTTTTTTAAAGATTGGGACAATTCGGGTCACTTTAATAGGCTTGCTATAATTTATCTATCAATAAATATTTATGTAGCCTTATATCTAATGACTTATATGACTGTGCTACGTTCTCATAAAGAATAAAAATAAAATTCATAAAGTTTTCCGTTTCATTTTTATCGATATTATATGTGTCAGGAATATGTATGTTTATTACTGAATAACCTTGTGAAAACTGTCGCATCTCCGGGAACGAAACCGTGAGACAAATGAAATTGTCATTATTAAATTTGTACCTTCATCCAACCGACGCGACGCTGCTTTAGGTATCCTCTAGGGAAAGCGGAAGTCGATTCATCTTCCACATCCCTTTCATCCTCGCACAAACAAAAAGTTCGTTTCGAGCTAGCGATGTATGAATGTCACGTTTGAAGGCTTCGGTTGGTGTGTTATTTGTGTTTTTGTTAAAATATCCTGGATGAGTTTGAGAATATAGCAGATGACCTAGATTTTCTTTCTAATCCCCAGACGTATACTAGTTGGCTCTGGAAATTGACTGGCACTTTTTCTGATTGCCGAAATCAATCAACTTTTTCTTCCTTTAACAGTTCTGAGCCTTCACAGTAGTAATACATTCACATATTAATCTCAATTACTTTTGGTACAACTAATGTTCATCAACTAATTTTGATGACTGTCGATATAGTATGATTCGTTGCAATACCAGTTTCTTTAAACTTTGCGAATGTACACGTGTCGATTATCTCAGGGTGCCTTTAGTTGAATACACTTCTCCAAGAAACGCACCACTTAAATGAATCAATTTTACTTGTAGTCAGAGAGGAAATAAAAAATGAAACATCTACAGAGTTAACCTACATATTTTTAGTAATTGCAGTTCTGTGTCAAATCGAGGGTTGAAGTAACATAGAAAAAAAAGTAAATCACAAATCCAACATTGTTGGGAAAAAAATGACGAAAATATACTGAAAATTGTCAATAACGAGTGTTTCCTCCTCTACCACGTATAACAGCATCACATCGTCGGTCCATAATTAAAATTGTGTTCCGTATTTCATTCCGGTCCAGTCCTCTCCAAACCTGAATCAGTTTCTCCCTCAGTTCCTGTTGTTTGGTTGGATCGGGTGCTCTCTCAATCAATCGACTGCCAAGGATATTCCAGATTTTTTCTATTGGATTCAAATCTGGGCTACGTGCTGGCCATGGCTTGGTGTTAATACCTCTTCGAGGTCATTTCTGACTATCTATGCAACATGGGGTCTGGAGTTGTCTTGCATTAGTAAGGAATTTCCGCCAATATAAGGAGCGAATGGTAATACGTATTGCTGCAAGATCCCCATTATGTACCTTCCAGCTGTAACGGACACATTGTGTATGCCCACAAAATCGGAACTCATCGGTGAATAGCAATCGTTCCCAGTGAGCGTCTAACCAATTGATTTGTTCTCTGGCAAAACGTAGTCTCTCTATTCGATGGTCTGCAGTTGACTGAGGACCTAAGGCATCAATTTTAGGTGTTATTTTGTACTCCCTGAGTCACTGATGAACAGTTTCCGTACTGATTTGTATAGCAAAAACGTTTCGAAACTGAATTTGTAAACTTCGATGTGTAACAAACTGTTGTCGAAGTGCCAAACTACTTACATATCGAACCTGATTAGGGATAGTTACTTGATTTCGTCTCTACCCTGGTATGCGAGCATAATCGCCTGTTTGACGGAATCTTTGAAAGATCCGTGTGATTGATATGTGGGACACATTGAATCGACGATCAATTCGTCGGTAACGCCAGCCTTCTTCCAAAAGTATTACTATTTGGGGCACATTCATCACGGGTTAAATTACGTGATTGACACTACATAATAAACATTTAGGAATCCTTCACAAGTAAACAGTAATCGAATAAGTTCACGTCCTCAATTCGTTCAGATTTGTGTACTCAGTAGTATCCTGAAGTAGGGTTGAGTTTGGGGGAGGCGTACCTGCGTGCACCGCTCTCTTGATTCCCCAACCACTCTCGTCGTAGCGGCCTCCTGGCCTCCTCGATCTGGGTCCCAGGGATTTCGGGTCCCATTTCCAATCGGGGTACAACGTTAGGATTGTATGTCCTAGCTAGCTTGTTACTCATTTGGGTAGTAGGTTGGAAGGACTGACCCCGCCATGAGGTCACCCCAAGCCCCCTCTGGCTTCAGGGCAACCATCTAGCTTACCTCCACCCTCTAGTTCTCCCACTAGGGCGCCAGTTCCACGCTGGTTCCAGACTCGCTGCGCGCAGTGTGTCCACCCCGTCCCTGGGGCGCCAGATGGCCGCCTCCTGAGGGCATCGCGGTGCTTGGCGCCGGACGACCTGCCCTTCTCCGTGTCCATAATCCATAAATCCAGTGTTTCGAAAGTCCTGTCCGGATTCTCGACGATGCTGTCCACCTCTACTGTGGCATGAACTCTTTGTCGGGGTCGACAATGGCTTGGGTACGTCTCTTACTGCATGTGACACAGGATGGCAGTACACCCTGTGTGTCCTCGGTTGAGGAGTTCCCATATAAATAGAAATCACTTCTTCGGTGTGCCAAATAGGCTCACGATTGGGCAAAACTTTCATCTCAGGAGGCAACACTCCTGGGTGTTCCGGTTTAAAGTTTCTATCTCCTTATTGAAATTGGTGGCCGATCTCAGTATAGGCGTTTGTGCTCGTATACCTAGAATTTGGCGAAGGCTCACTTTTGGTTCGCTCTGGGTCCTGGAGTTCGCTTCTTCCTGAAGACGACGTCCATCTTCAGCGAACAACATCTCCTGACGTTTCTTGGCGAATACTTATTCTTGGAAAATATCCTTTCGGCGTCTCTCTGGAGTTTTAGCTTCCCTAATTCGCTTTAAAATTGCATTAGTATCCGGAATATTATCGCGCATCAAGGGCGAAGTCCTTTGAGGCGTTTCGGTGACTCTATCTACTCGTGCTGCAAGCGAATCGAAAATGCACAGGTTGTGTCGCTCTGCTACCAAGGATAAGGCACCGATGTCCTCGTTCTCGAAAGAGATACGTCTAGCAGAAGACAGCCTCAGACTAGGTATCTCCGCTGGAGTTCGCGGAATACTATGTCCTGTGAACACAGATTCGCATCACTTGCAAGCTGCACTCGCGCTTGTTTTGCCCTAGTCTGCATTTCGGTTTGCAAAGTTTCCCTAAAGTGACTCTGGCTTGGAAAGAGTCAGAGGGTAGGATTCACGGTTAATCTTAAAGTTCACCCTTGTTCGCGAAATTAAATCCCTTAACAAGGCCTACTAGGTGAACTGAGCTAGTGTTCAGGAACAAGGAGCCTATAAGTTGAACTGCACCCTAGGATGAGGGCCGCTCGCAGGATTTGGTCACGTTGAGTCAACAGCCCGATGGACTAATCTAATGATGTCTTGACGTTCCCGCTATAATCTCGTTATACCAGACCATTTATCACCGGAAGGTGGTTGGTACCTGAGAGTGGGCAACTTTAGTGAGGACCTACTCTTCGCTTTGTAGGATTTTAGAAGACGGGGCGTCTAGCAGGAACCTGAACAGTAGAAAAACAGAATTAGCACTATCAAAATTCCTCAGTATAGTTGTCTGCTTCTCTATAATTTTCACTGTGTCCAGGGTATTCACTGGATAACCAAACTCCAACAAGTTCCGCCAAAAAAACTCTGTAACCGTAGCTCTCCAATTGAAAGTTGTTCCAAAGTCTGCTACCTGTAGCTCCTAGTCCGCTTTCCATCTCGTTTAGCTCTGAAAAGAGCTCGAGATGTCGAGATGTCAATCAAGATCCATTTGTTGCATCTCCAAAATTTTCTAGCTCGAAAACTTTTTTAAAAAATTCCCAAGTTTCAGCAAAAATTCGTCAGAAAATCTCAATTTCGGCAAAGATTTTTACGAAAATCTCTATTTACAAGTTCGTCCCAAAACCCGTAGGGGCCTCCTGATCGCTTTTTCGATCGCCCAGTTCGAAATCTGATTCTTGGCAAAATAACCGAACGGCCTTCGTGCACATTCGGAAATCTTCGAAATCGAAAAATTTCTCAAAAATGTTTTCTTCATTTTTGGGTATCATTTGCTATGCTCAATCAAAAAATTAAATAAACTTTTTTAAAATTCCTGGCCCTTCTGCCTGAAATTTGTGTTTGAAAATTGTAAAAATTTTCAACTCGAAATCTAAATTACTTTTGCACCTTTCACGTTAGAAACATGATTTAGGAGTCAAATGATAGCTACTAAGAAATTCTATCGATGATTTTTAGAAGAAATCTCGATTTCCCTAGCTAGATAGCTGAAAAAGTTATTTTTCAAAAAATCGACTTTTTCCCTATTCAAAATCAACAAACACTAATTATCTTGCAAAAGATTTTTCCTATCACTCAAAAAACGATATTCCACATCTCGATTTTCATTAACCAAGCTGGAATATCATGGAAAAACAGCTTTTCATACGTTTTACAATTGTCCATTCTGAGTGGGCGGAGCTTGTACTGGAGCTCGGGAAACCAAAATTTCAGTTTTGTTTCACAGCAATAGGTACGCTTCATGCTTCTTTTTGTATTTTTGCGAATAAAAACTAAAGCACCGAACCACAGTCGAAACATGTTGCATGTACAAATGGCATATACGAAGAGTTTACCAAATATAACATTGTAGTAAGAGTTTTTACTAACGCCAACAAATTTTTTTGAAATTTCAATGTGGTGCGTTAATTTATTGGAGAAGTGTACCACAGTTGTTCTTAACAAACACTGATATTCTGTACCATAAATAAAAATTATTTCCACACTTTCAGCTGTGTTTTACACCATTATTGCAGTATATTGAAATAGTAATCAAATATATTAATAAGAGAATCGTTTCCCGTCTTGAAGTAAAAAATGCAATACAAAAGTGTCTCTCGAAAACGAATATTTCAAACACCTGTGAAATGTTCAAGAGTCTTCATATCAATGCTGCGATGGTAATAAAAATGTTTTTAAATATATCTCAAATTAATAATAGAAAATAGAAGCTTAATTTAAATAAATAGTGTTTTATTCAATAAACCAAAACTCACTACATCGAATGTAGCATTTTTGGGTACTATTGAAGGGCATTTCTTGAGAGCTTTCAGATAAGGTATCACTAGTAGGGGGTTGCCATTCAAGAATATAAAGTTGTGGTGGCTGGGGGCTAGGGGGTAAGTGAACACAAGTTAGCTATTACATCATTTTGTTTGGAAGTTGTTCTCAGCGATTTCTTAGATTATATTTGGTTGTTCAGATATAGCCATTGTAAGTTTTCAAATTGTCACCCTATATATTTAAGCCACTGCTGTCAATTCTCAGCTATCGTGTCTTTTAACTAACGAACAACTTTGTGGAGAGGGAGGAGTTGAAAAAAGAAAAGAAAATATAATAATATAATACAAAAAACTTAATAAGTAAAGTGGCTGAAATATTCAATAATTTCATGTCGTTAGCATTGAAGCCTATTACGGTACATGTGCCATGTGCCAATAATCATTGCAAGGGTCATCAGATAGTAAAGACCTCATTACCTTGTTCGGAGGACGACTTTCAAACGTTTTTTGAAATTTCTCAAACGGAGATCTTTGAGTTCATGAGGTAACCTATTGTATAGTTTTGCTGCATTGTATGAAAAACTGCGTGTGTATAATGCAGTTTTGTGTTTCGGAATGAGCAGTAGATGTTCATTACGCGAATCATTCTTTCGCGACAAAAAAAACTATTTTTTCCGGATTCCAGGATATCGGCTGCGGATGCACATCTTCATCGGCAGCAGGAAATAGCATATCTCAAAGAGGATCTAGAACTAATTTCGAATTGGGGTGAAAGTAACCAGGTTCAGTTCAAAGCCACGAAAACCCAGGCATCGGTTTTCTCTAACAAAATTAATGTCTCTGGAGCGGATATAATAATCTCAGGACAGACAAATTCGCTTTCTGCTTCGATAAGTTTGTTGAGGGTTAAAATAGATACCAATATGCTTTGGCACACTTATGTCGCTGGAATTGCAAAGGCTGCTTTTCAGAAGCCATACAGAAAAGAGCCATCCGCCTGATTGCAGACGGGAACATCACTTGCAACCTTGATAGTTTGAAACATCGAAGAAAGGTTGGAGATGTGTCTCTCTTCTATAGATACTTTCACGGGAAGTGTTCAAGTGACTTGGCATATGTGATTCCACTGAGAGCGGTATATATCAGAAATACAGAAATACGCGACGCACTGTGGCTGCTCATCGTTTTGGGGTTCAACTCAGTACACCTCGAACTTCACTGTTTAAGAATTCTTTCATTTGGAGAACATCGTTCATGCGGAGAACTTTTTTCCGAATGGATTTAATCTCCAGTGATTCAAATCCAATGTGAATTACTACGTTCGCACATGCGCCGCTCTTAGAGCGCCTTAAGGTTTTTCTGTAGTGCTTATGTTTTGTCCTTGGAAAAGTGTCCGTCCCAATTCCTCGAATAAGAAAAAAATTTCCACATATAGTAAGGTGGCATACGGGAATTTCAAAGTCCAGTGAGGAAAAAATATTTTGTTCCGCTTTTTTATATGTTCATAATCTAAGTGATACATTCACAATACAACCGACAAATAACATCTAAATAATATCAAATAACACGATGCCAATAATACTTTTGGAGTTATTTTGATAAACATTTTCATATTTCTGACATTTAAATGGCTATATTCACGATACAACCGACAAATTTAAATTTCATGATCTCAGTCAGAGTACCAATAAACATAATAGAAAATAGCAAATTTTTTTATTGTAGTTCTTATTGTATTATTGCCAATTATATGGCAAATATACGCACATCGCACAAATGATGTAACAATTCTGATGTTATCCAATTTTTTCAATTCCTAAACGTCTTCCACAATTTTGTGCTTTTGTTCGTCTGACCCAAATAAATAATTTTGTTCAAACTAAACTGAAACACTACTACTACTTCCACAGCTGCGTGTTTACTCGTTTATCGTCAACGGTATAACTAATTTCGCATATCAAACAAATAATTATTAGGGATGACAGGTCGATAATAGCGGTGCTATGAATAATAATTATGAATAAACAAATATTCCACATTCGATTTATCTTCATTTTCTACTGTTGACCGCAGTATTGCATCCCAAACTGACCTTGTGCAGAGAAGAACGTACATTTATTCAGTTTGTTCCGTGGGCCCGGGCATTGTTGGTACAATTTTAACAGAATTATAGCTTTCACCCTTCAATTGATTAGATGTTCACTCTTCAATTAATTAGAAATGGTAATTCTGGTATTGTGCTGAAATGAGATAATTCACAATTGAACAATACATTGTTCTGTTCGGGTAAATTAATGGTGCATTTGTGTTTGTTGTCGAACGGTAAATTTCCTCTGAAAATTTACATTCACTCGTTCAGTACATTGAGTATCAAGAGCTCAATAACTTCATCGAGAATCATAGATACGCAGTAACATTTCAATTGTATCCTCGTATCCTCCATATTGATATTGCAGAAATCAACGTTCCGGTATATTGCCAAGGCTAAAGCAATGATGGATTCGTGTTCAGAAAAATTATCATTTCGAAAAATGTGTATAAGTCAGTGAGTATAAATAATGCACATTTGAAGAAAATCTACGTTCCATTGAGAATATTCTAAGAATATTTGTGTAAATCCTTCGGTCGAAGATTGTTTTCATGGAATGCAAAAAAGAATATTTTCCCAACATGACTCAATAGGTACAATGGGAACCTCTCTTATGAAACGAATTGGATGAAAACAATTTTTCTAACCAGCACTGCCTTTCGACATGAGTTTCGCTCACAATCAGGATATTGTTCTGATCAAACGCGCATCAAGAAACACTGCTTCGGTTCTGGTTGGGGGAAAAGTGTGTTCATCAAATGATATCACAGATTATTTGAAGATCAATTGGAACAATACTAAATATTATGAAAAGGTATTTCATAACGGTACGAACAACTTTCAACTACATCATTACATCAGGTGAAAATAAAATTCATTGTCTTTTGTTAGCATTTCATTCAAATTAACATTTGGAATATTCACTTGCAAATGAATTGGTAACGAAGTTACACAGTCTAATTCAGTGGAGATTGGAGTGGTGCTCTTTGGACTGACTTGCCAGTCAGGCAAGGGTCTTGAAATTGATTTTGGCTGGACGCCAGAATTTTTTGTTGAAATTCAAACTTCCCTTCAAATAGACAACAGCAACTTTTTGCTATGTTGAGCAATAACCAAGTGTATATGGTATATAATAAAATGAATGTTTGATTTTAACAAAAATATTTACAAAATGATTCACCAAAACAGATGGTGTCTGTGGTAACGGTGGGCTCCTATTTTCGTCTTATCTGGTGGCTTTTATAGGGCTTCTATATTCACCCTTTAGAAGACAGGTGGGTTCAGTGGCGGGCTTCGATATTTACCCCTTGAGCGACTTGGAGGTCACTAATCAACGTGGGTTCAAAGTAGAAGCGATTTAATGAAAACGAGACGCACAAAATTAATATTGGACCAGATGAATGTATACTGCACTTGAACCTTAGATGTCTTTGGTTACCAGTCAAAGTAATTCAGCGTATGTACACTTGAATTTGTTTTATACAAATGAATCTTAACATCTTAGGTCTCGAACAACAGTTCTACAATCATTATTATTCATTACTGAATATATGTATGAAGCTATTCACATAGGTGTTTTAATACAAATATTACCAATATTATGATATCTACAAGTGTTTTAAAAAGAAAAAGATATTGTACTACAAAAGATATGAATCAAAACATCTGATAGTGACGTAAAGAGTTCCGAAAATAAAGATTATCAAATATTTCTTCATGAAATTTCATGGAATCCAAGTTTCAAGTGGATGGAATCAAAATAAATATTTCCAAGGAAAGGTAATAATGCAGGGTTGCATTCGATAACGGAATTTCATATATAATATTCCACTTTTAAGAATTATCCCCACTGGACCTGGCGGCTCAGATGAAGATGACTGTAGGCGAGATATAACACACAATTACAGATTTCTGAAAATAATGTGTGCATGAATACTCACCCAGAATCATCTCCAGCCTTGATTTACAGGATACAATGTCGGGTACTGCGTTTGTACTCTCAATTTCACAACGAGAAACTGCTTTCAGCCTTTATTCTTTGCACTTGTACCATTGAGTTTTCTATTAAAAGTACTTGATTCATATACAATAATTATATTACTTATAAGTGTTACATGGTTGAAAGTATGCACATTTCCTCCTTCTTATACCGAAAGTTGTTCATTGGATGAATAGAGCTTCCTCAGAAAGTTTCTTATGAAATTTTCAGTATTCAGTTCTACTCAATTCCCGAAAACACTTAAGTAGAACTTATAAGAAATAATATTTTATTATTCGTACTGTGGAAATTTTCGTCTAACATGTATTGAATGTGGGATTTGCTATTCAATTTCCTCAGCCGTACATTTCGTTAGCACCGTCTAATTTGAATTATTAATGAGGTGTTTCGCTTCACACAATGATTAAAATCATCTCTTGTTCCGTAGTAACTGTTGCAATTTACAAGAGTTATGAACACGGTGCTGGAGTTATGAAATTTCCTAGCGTATATTCATTTGGTAAATGAAAAGTGTTGGTGCATAATAAAGTTCATAATCAAATTAATTTACACTTTATGTATTCGAAGAAAATCATCAATTGAAATGAATTTTTTCAAGTTCTGTTCAATGCTTCCATAAATTCTGATTTCGTCGTAGGAAAGCTTCAAATCATTATGTTCATAAATTATTGGCTTGATTCTACAGCATCCTGAACGACCATCATTGTGGTTTGAGGCAATTAGAACTCATAAGTATTTTATTTGCATATGTTTCCTACCTTTGTAACAGTGCCATCGATTACTGCGGATAGTCTTAGGCTATTGCATTTGACATTCTCAAGGTATTTGAATGAATCATGAAGATGGTTTCTCAACTCAATTTACCTACAAACGGCCCAATATACAGTTTTTTTTACTTGATGATACCATCAATAATTTTGCAGATGGATCATCCTATTGCTGATATTTCCATATTTTGTGACTTCAGTATCAACATTATCCAGTGAATTAATATTTCGAATAACAATGTTGAGATAATGGATGATTTTAGAATAAGCAGTATCCTTATATTTCGAATGAACTAAAACGAATTGCTGACCAAGATAACCGATTCTGAAATCTATAGTCATCGTAAAATCTCAATTAGAGACATCCAATCATTCATTTCACTTTTTGATTAAATTACCAATTATCAATAAAAATAACCATATTTATGCATAGATTGGTACTACGGTACTGTTGAATGGAAAGTTCTTCAAGACTATTTCCGAAGTTCATCACGGCCAGGCATTTATTTCATTTGTGATGTACCATCAACTTGTACTTCCGCAGAAGTTATTTTCTCAGGCATGGGTGCATTTATTCCTTTTTCAAATATACCACCAAAACAAGTCATTTGAAGTATTTCCAAGACAAGTGCATAATATTTTAGTAACACTATATTGTAAGATTTTCACTGGACAGATTTCAAAACCGCAAAGCTTTCTCAAGCGTTTCCTTACACACTGCGTTTCCTTACACACAGTCCGATGACTGCCACTGGCAGTCATCGGACAGCAAGCCATGATGGTTAAACCTCTGAAGAAGCTAGCTACTCGCGCCAGCGAAACGTCAGGAAAAAATTCCAAAAATCCACGGCTTTCAAACTCGGAAAACAGTGACACTGAAGACTATTCATAATGTAATGCCGTCGGTTTAGACTGTGCTATTTTTTTTCTTACTTTCAATGCTGGATTTATGATTCATAAAATCTTCCTAGCTGTCACCAGTGTAATACTGGGGACTTTTACAGGGTCAACTGTAACCTTGTAATACTTGCTCGTGTTACTTATTTATTTGTCATCCCTTCGAACCCCTTCCGCTAAGGCCGTGATTGTTTTGTCAAATCAAATTTGGCAGCTGCTGTCATCAGATGCGGATTTCTCTACATCAAATTTTCGATGTTGGGCGATTCCGAAAAGGCTGTAGGTTTCGTGCCGATCCCACGAAGGCCGGTCTTTTTGAAATCTGATCATTTGGTACACCTATACTTAGAGTTATCTATCCCTATATGGTTCCAGAACGATGCCGAACATGCTCTAATTGAATTTTAATCTTAGTTGAGATACTTTCCACTTACTATTCTCTTCTAAACAGATTGACCGAGAAGTCTTTAATGTTACTGTTTTCTTACTAAATTTTACTCTACAAGGAAGGTATTTTTCTCAGTCCGAGAGAAAATGAAAGTCCGAGGTTTCAAATATAAAGTATAATGAGTAAAATACCGATTCCATGGACAAACAAAAAAACAACATGCAAAAACTTATAAAAGAATGTTAAATTCTATAAAATGAAAGATTAGAACAAATAAAATGCCGCCAATTTGACTGTGCTACTTACAGTACAAAATACCTCCAGTTTCACTTTTACTTTAGGGAGAATGGTGTTAAACCTTAAATTTGCTTCCTTCGTTAATTGTAATCTGAACTCTAGCTAAACAACCCACATTAGGAATCCAACAATATACAACCTCTTTGCAAATAGAAAGTGAACTCAGACGAAATGATATGTGAACTCCCTAAATATCAACTGGTTAGTATATGAACAAAGAAACAGTGGTTCATGGTCAACCCCTAGCTTCCGTTGATCCGATGTTTCTTCAAATCAACACAACAAAATGTATGTGAAACTTGTTTAATCATTATCATTGATACAGAATAAATTAACAGGTCCAGCACACCAATTAGCAGCACCTTATTTTCAACACTTTTGTCTACTGACAATTTCTTTCAAATGTTGCAATAGCAAATCGCAAATAGTTTTTGAAAAGATGTAAGGATTTTCAATTTTTTCCTATGTATCTCTGAAAGTGAGTACTAGCTTTTCTGTAACTGTTTACATTTATTAGACTCTCACGTGTTGACACCAGTTCTTTAGTGAAAACGAATCAGTAACTAATAATCGCACTGTAAAAATTGAAATTTTGAACTGTGGGGTCACCCTGCTAAGCCAGCGGTTCGATTCAATTAAAATCACGAATGCCCAGCAATAAAGTTGACAATGTAAAGCAAAATCCAATAATCCATTTATCGCTAACACCGTCAGGAACATTACGCCATGATGTAATTAGAGTCGGTGTTATTTTGCTGAGCAGGAACTATTTTGCAATTAGATGCAAGCGCATCCAGAAACGCGACAACGGTATGCTTTGTTGTATAAATTATTGTATTCGTCAGTGATTGCTATTGTTTGTTCAAGGTATGAACTAGTGAATTTTGATTGTCGAGCTAGGAATATTTGAACAACTATTCAGGTTGGAGTGAATTGGAATTCCTTTCTCCGTTATTCATTCAAGGATTTGAATAATTTTCTTTGTCCTTTATATTAGCTTCAGTGATATAACCATGGAATATAGATCATGGATCTGGATAGTTTTTGTGAGGTTTCACACTTCTACCATCTCGAAAAAAACTGGGTTATCTTCGGCTGACGTTAGGTTAGTTTAAGTCCAGAGTGAGTATGTATATTCGACCCTTCACTGCAACCCGCAAAAGTTTATTGAGGCTCATACCTATTGAAACTTGACCAAATAAATTCGGCATATTGACAGAGCCGATAAGGTTATATGGAGAGTGACCTTTGAGGTTAGATCGCAAGAGTGAAACTCTGCCAAATGCTGAAAACCTGATTAGGTCCGCAGTGAAGCAGGACCAAAGTATGTGCTTTTTTGTTTCATTTTCAAAACAGAGGCGAGACGTACTATCTTTCGATAGTCCAAGCAGAGGCGGCGTAAGGCGTAAGGTGGGCCAGGTATAATTAATACATTAGAGAATTCTCAACTTAAAGATATTCCATTCTTTGGCGCACGAAAGCATATGAAGGAAAAATTTGTGCATATATTTTTTTCTCATGAACCATGTTATATTATAAAATTAATTAAAAAATTCTCATATTGTGACTGGATCAAAGAGTATCGGCAAATTGGATTTGAAAAATTCTTGTCTGACGCATATCAGTTTGACGAAAGCAGGTATGATTTGCCAAAAGATTTCAATAATAAATGATGGCCAAAAATAAAATGGTGTTTGATTATGGAGTCTGTCAATAGCCGGTACGAAACAATTATTTTTAATATTGAATGAAACTCATTTTTTGTGGAGGAAAATCAGGTTTTTATCGATCTTCTTCTGGGTAGTTTTACCTTCTACAGTCTGAAAAAATATGAAAATTATAATTGAGAAGAACTTTATACAGGTGTAGAAAGAGCAAACCTTATAGTTCACCCCGATAAGTTACTGCGTAAAAATCAAATTATTTTTCACAAAGAAAAATATTCTATTTATCAGTAAATTTTCGTATTTTAATAATTTTGTCTATCACAAAAAATTGCTAAGAAATAATATAGTACTTATATTTTACGTTTCAGAGGACAAAATCTGCCTCCGTCTTCAGAATTGGACAAAAAAATTCAAGTCTGTTTGCAGTTATTTCCTTGCTTATTCTTCCTCAACTTCTTCGACAGATGTCAAAGGAGGTTTTGAAATGTGAATTCTGTCAATGTTGTTTATTGGCAACTGAAACATTCGATGTAATACAAATTACTCTC
>WOGR01000585.1:0-24197 GCA_015342045.1 Leptinotarsa lineolata | reverse complement strand
ATTGAAAATAAAAAAGACGATTATTATTATTATTATTATATGCAATCAAACATCATTTATAAAATGAAATGTAAGGAATCACACGTTAAAAGGTAAGACCTCGTTAGTACTTAGCTCGCGCAAGTTTCGGCTGATATCTTTCTATCGTCTACAATTTAAAGAATAAGAAACCAAAACACCCCCTTCTGATCAGTGATCTCTTGTGAAAGGCATATTCATTATCAATGTGTCTGCGGATATATAATTTTCATGTTGTCAGGCTCGTATTGCTGGTGAGAAAATTTGAGATTATTCAACAAGCTGATATTCTAAATATACATAAGAACTAACCGAGCTATGAGAACGCCCCTCAAAAAGAGACGATTTGACATAAAGACATATTTATATAAAGCGAACCTATAGAAATTCTACTATTCAGTACCCTAGTTTCAACATCACCTAAAATAAATCTACATAAAGTACTTTAACATAAGCGTCTGTGGCAGCATATGCCACAGTACTTGGTGTATAACAAAATAAATATACTATCATTGCGTCCGATACTTATATTCAAAAGTTGACATCCGGTATATTGAGGCAGCTGGTGATCATAATTAAGATCGAATGAATGAATAGATCGATATTTTTCCAATCGTCAAGTTCAGTAGCCTCAGATAGCCTCATTCTGAATCATTTATTACGAATTGAATTCATTGATATCAATTAGCTCCAATAACAACCAATTAAATAATATAACATCGGATCCATTTTTGTTTTGTTCTAACAAGCTGTAATTTACAATCTACTGAGATTTTTGAAACATATTTTAGATATCTGAAATTTGGATATTTACCTTGAACGTTTGCGAATTTTGTCGACCATTTCCCACCTAGTAGGAATAACGTCACAACTCAAAAATCTCATTTTGCATAACAGCCTGATTGAAATGTTCTCAAATTGTTGAATCACAGTCCAAATATAGGTCAAAAAAGGCAGATTCTGTAATATACACTTTTATCATTGAGAAATTGAGTATCCTATATTTTATACGTTTGAAATGTATGAAAAAAGTGGAGAATGCGTTTTTCTTTTAACCAGAGGTTGAAATTTGTTCGAACTAAGAATGAACGAGGTCTTATCTTTCACTGCGCGATTCCTGATGCATCTCGTCAAACTAACAACAATTTAAATTCTTGCATTTTTGAGTTGTGACTATATTATTTTCAGGTGAATGTGACTTGATAGTTTTTTGGTCTTGACCAAATGGAATTGATTTGAGAAAAAAGTGTCAATGCTTTGAAACACTTTTTTAAAATTCATTGACTCGAAAATAACAAAAAAACTTTCTGAAGAAGAAATCAAGGGATATAAATTGAAACACGCTGTACACAGATTGAAACATGATTATCTGTGGTAGTCATTGAAAATGGTATCACACAGACTTCACGGTTTTTCTCATACAAGAAACCGAAAGGGAATTTAAATAGAGATTTTATTCGAATGGAAACCATATTCATGAAATGCTATTGATATAATATCTCGCATATGATTGTTTTCAATTCGACCAGCAAAAAACAAAACAAATACTTCACTATGTTCAACCAGGCCATACCAAAGGATTTATCTTATCGACTATAACACGTAACCAGTCAGTGAAATCTCAATTGGTCCTAGATCCTATAAACATCTGGCCATATCACCATCGGAAACCCTATCAATTCAATAGCATTTATCATTGAAATGATGAAATTCAAAATCAAATATTAGGCAATTCTTCCCAGAAAAAAAACTCTCAAAGTAAAAATTTGAGTACATTAAAACAATGTTGAATACTATCTCAAGTAATACAACAAGAATAAAAACAAAACTGTGTTATTGAATGACTTGTTTATTTTTTGGAAATTCATGATCACTTTAATGAGATGAATGAAAACACTTTTCGTCTAATTTTCACTAGGTATTTCTCCAATATTCAGTGCTGAATTTCATAGTTGGTACCCTTATTCAATAAATACTTCCCTTTCCAGCCTACCTGTAACCCCATATGACCCGGTGTTCAGACTTCAAAATGTTAGTTTTTACTTTTTGAACAAAAAGTGTTTTCATTCACCTCATTGAAGTGAAAACTAAGTTAAATATAATATACGAGAAACTGAAGTCGCAATGCCCATAGACAATGAGGAATTATTGAATCAATCAAAATCAAAGTTGATACTTGAACTTGATTACAAACCATTGAACGACTTAGTAAAGTAGCGGTTGGTTTTGCTCCAACTTTTTTAAATAAGAATTCGAACATCAATCTGAGAGGCTTGTAATATTCGCAATAAAAAACTCAGAATATTCAAACAAAATTAGGTTTTTGCTGAAAAAACATATAAACTCAAAACCTTAAGCCTAAACTACTCTTTAAGTAAAGCTAATCCTTGTTATTATTCACATCTAGGTAAGTCTAATCTTGAAATATATAGTACCAAGTTTATTCATAGTGCCCATTATGTAAAAGTTTTTCAAACTGAAAATAACATCATCATATCACAACTACATTTTAAACTACGTCTATTCATTTTTCTTTTTCGCTTTTTTGTCTGAAGCGTTTTTGTCAATGGGTAAATGATTTTGTTAAGTACTATTCAAAATTCTGAAGGAAATTGTTTCTTTAAAATTATGTTACCGTTTCAAGTTTTGAGTCCAAACAACACACCAATATAAAACAACTGAATCTGGATCGAAAACGTTTCGATTACTAAGTTACCATCGTCAGGACATGACTAGAGAGTAACACTAATGAGTAATGAGAAGTTGACTGAAAACTAATGAGTATTAGTATGAGTATGAGTATCTCCTGATGATGCTAACTTGGTTAGCAGAAGTTCCAAATTTTCCATATCAAGTCAATGAAACTGAGGTATGAAGATGAAAATGGAAAACTTTTAACAAACACCGTTGAATGCATTCTTAACCTTCGTCAGTTGCCTTATATATCCATTACCTAACTCTCACATGATAGTGATCTGGAGAGAAAAAATCTCTTCCTTGTATTATTCGATCTTTCACTTTATCTGTACCTCAAGCGTGTGCACCGTGAAAATTTATGACATTCCATTGTTTTAGCAATTCACTGAGTGTAAGTGAGCTTTATATGTTAATTTTCACATTGTTTTGTTTACTCGCGGTAATAGTTTCAACACATTTCGGCACGTTACATAGGTTGAGGTAATTCTTCGAAAAGTATTGAAGAATATAATGTCTGTAAATATTTGTCTAGCAGAAATTATAGTTTTTCGATTAGAGTAAACTAAAAATATTCGGAATAGAACATACATTAGTATACAAACTGACTTATCACTAAAAAATCTGTTTAAAATCTGTTTTCCGTTAATCAGCTGTCGCCCCCATACGAAGGACGACTCTCAGAAGTTGAGGAACTTGTGCGAGCTGAGGACTAACGAGGTCTTACCTATTAACGTGTGATTCCTAACACTAAATAAGTTGAAATTGCATTTGGGAATTCACAATTGAAAGAATTACTTTAAGGAGGTTGTTTGTTGTTTCCGGATATATACTTTTACTTATAGTTATCAAAGTATTGCCTATACTTATAAATCAGAAAGTTACTCACTTAAGGAAGCCTAGGAAGCTACAATTTGGTATATGGGTGTTTCTTAGGTTTAAGATACGGACTAAGAAAGGATTTTCAAATATTCCATATGAGAAAGGGGCGCGTTTACATATGAAAATTACTTTTCATCACTGTTTCTCCGTACCGCTATATTTTCGGAGGCCAAAATTTTTGTAAGTAGGTTCATTTTATATTGTAGATTTGCAATAAAAGATGATTTTCAAATATTCCAATTGGGGCACCCACTGGGGATAGAAGGGGCGAATTTACATAAGAAAATTACCTTTTCATCACTGTTTCTCCGTACCGCTATATTTTCGGAGGCTGCAATTTTGTATGCAGGTTTGTCTAATATTTTAGATGTGCGATAAGAAAGGATTGTCAAATATTCCAACTGGGGCGCCAGCCGCGGGGAAAAAGGTGCGTTCATGAAACAAATTTCCGTATCAAATTTAGTATCAGCATCACACCCGTGCGGAGCCGGGGCGGTTCGCTAGTAATTCATATCCGTAACGGAAAGATAAGTACTGTGGAAGTTGTTTGAATTGAAAATGAGCAAATGATACTTTTTGAATAGTATAAGTCACACTATATAGATTAAGGCTGTCCATTTATATAAATAATCTACGATATATCGTGTTTAAATTCTAATTGAAAAAATTTTTTTTTTCATAACTGTCTAGCTTCTAGCGCCTATCTACCAAACTGGATGAACAATTTTTTCAAAGACATTTTTGTGAAGAAGTCAATGTTTCTTTGGCTGGTCCTGTCTCAAAATTGTTGCAATGTTTTTTACTTTCTTTTAAATGTATTCAATATGTCTGATGGATTTAAAAATAGTAATATCAACACGGAGAAATTACTTTTCGGTGAGTGATTTAATTAACAACTCATTATTTCTCATAAAATTGAAACGATACTAATCGTATAAGTTTTGTGGGAGGTATATTTATGACAATGCATCGTTACAGAGCCCCGAGGAAGAATTTGATTAAATTCGAAACGTCGGAAAGAAAACAATTGTTTTTTCTAAAAAGAAATTGATCCTGTTACTCAACCAACTTTTCTTTAGAAAAATTATTGGATCACTAAATTAGTTAACTAATAAAATAACTGTTTTTCTGTTCAACCACCCTCGAAAGTTTTTTATTGAAAAACAATATAATTATTATCGCTTGGAAAATGACCGATCTGCTTTTGAAACTAGACGTCCCATATGTTCAATGCTAGAAAAAAAATGAAACGTAAAAGGCATCAAAGATTATGATTTGTCGTTATGTAAATTGGCATGCTCGAAAATTCGGTCTAGCGATAGATTATTTTGGTACCACTAATGAATGAAGTGACGCCACCTCTTAACATTGAGAAATGTTGCAACAAATTACAAACAAGTTTTAACGAAATCGGTGTACTGTTGACTCAGACGGATCGAACGGATTGGGAAAACATTTCAAATTTCCGAGAAAACTGGTAAAACGAAATTATTGAATCAGTTAATGATGGAGTGACCAGGCTGAAAGTGTGACAAATGAGGGAAAGTTTCTAATCTTGAAGAGTGGGCTTTTACCAGAAAAAAATATCTGTTTTTGGAAGAGACAAATTAGAGGAAACCCATAAGGATACTAAACTATTTCGAAAAATTAGTCATTACTGTAGTATGCAGTTGAAAAATACTTTCTTTCTCAGTGCACTATGCACTCGTTCCACTTTTCTTGATATTCTTAAATGTAGGCATAACTAAGTTGATAGATATTTGGGTTTAATTTCCTTTCTCAACCCTTCTAACCTGGCATACATCCCAATGATATATGGTTTATCTTTGTCAATTGTCTTTGAGATGTTCTTCAGTTCTGAGATGGTTTGCAGTAACAAATTATTACTTCAGTGCTCGCAATGTTGTCCACCATTAACGTACTAGGAATCGCTCATTAGAAGGTAAGACCTCGTTAATTTCTAGCTCACCCAAAACTTTGAAAGGTCTTGACATATTATTTTTTTGTGAAAAAAAGCTTTTTGGTTTACTACTTTTCACTGAACAGAAAGTATTTGGAACTTCCAATAAAGGAAAAAATACGATAACAATTATTTATAAAGATATGTAGATCATAGATTTACATGACATCAAGTCGTAATGTTAAGAAAGAAATTAGTGCTTCATTTTGTGTGATGATATCGATCACGGTGATGCTAATGTGGTGAGTCAAGTGTCTTATTACATCACCCGAAAATTCGAAGTACACAATCGATAATGGTAGCGTTCTATGTGAATGACATTTTCTATGAATACTCTTCCATACATTACGTTGTGTAGCGTTCCTATAAACGATAACAAGATTCCATAATGAAAGTTTGGAGTACACACAATCATCGGATTTGATTAAACAGTTCTAGATGAACGAACGCATATAAAAATGAAAATGTAAGCGTGACAATGACCATTATTTTGAATCATGTTACTTTAACTCGAATGCCTTTGATGACATAATCGTTAAAGTGTTATGAAAGTGAAATTTCATATTGATCAAAGTGAGTAAAATTGAGAAACACATTCGATAAAAATAACAATAAAAATATATTGAAGGTTTCAGTCAAACCAACGAAACCATATGCGAAATATTCTATTCTGTTATGTATTAAAGTAAAGACAAATCAGTTGTCATTTATGCGAATTCAAACTTAATTGTGAATTCGTCTCGGTGAAAATTATGTAGGATTAGGCAATTTAGAAACATATAAATAGCTGATTTGTGTTTCGAATACATGAAATCAATTTTGAAATTTTTCATAGTATTTGCAAAGTTGTCACTCAAGATAGGTGTCTTATAGACAACTATAACGGATATTTCAAAAGAAATGTGGAAATTTCACAAAGTTTCATCATTTGTTATCTTGTATAGATTTTTGTTGGTAAATACAGAAAAAATTTTTCTTTTTCTTGTGTGTCCTGAATTTTTTCAAATTAAAATAATGACATTTCTCTACATAAAGCTCCGCGATAGGCTCCTTTATATATCTGTCAGTATCCAGATATATTTTAAAGTTACAAATGAAATTAATTATCGAATTTGTAAAAAAGTTAGTATTTATTTCAATGTAATTATAAAATAGGAGAATACCTACATCAGTAAGCATTTACGAGAAAAATTCTTTGAAAAACGAGGAAAATACTTTGAAAACAATAAAAAAATTAAAATAATTGATGATTTTGAAGTTTTGTCCTTTTCCCGTTGGTCCTAAATAATATTGGTTGGTTATTTCCAATTTCAAGTTCTTTCAAATTGAGTGATGTGTACGAGGTATACTATTGTCAAAATTTGTAAATTCAAATACTTTTGAAAATGCGAGGCTGATCTGAGAACAAGGAGACATGCCACATTCCATTCTGCAGTAGTTTTTAAGTAGTTCTTCTACAAGTGTTTCGTAATTTCCTACTTTCTTGTTCCCTGAAAACTCCGAAACAATTCTTTTGGAAGAACTCCACGCAGCTAATTCAAGATAACTTAATTTTTGATCAAACTGTTGATCACTCAGTATTTTTCTAATTAGTGGTCCAACAAATATACCTTCCTTGAGCTTTGCATCACTTAATTTTGACAAAACTTGCTCAAGATATTTAAACGCATCACCTTCTTTGTCTAATGCTCATACAAAATTTTTAATTAACCCTAGTTTAATGTGTAATGGAGGTAACAAAACATTTTTGTGATTACCAAGAAGTATATTCTTTATGTTAGCTTGACCTGGAGTATACATATTTATCTCTCGGAGGCCATTCTTTTACTTGATAATGGCTCTATGTTGCCCTAATGTTCCAAAGGTAAAGAAAACAGCAAATCTTCATAATTTCGCCCTAAAGACCTAGTAATAGTCCTATGACTTTCAGGTCACCACATATTTGCCACTTATACATATTATAAGTTATTCCATTTAGAATAAGTGATATACTTTCGTGTGTTTCCTTCATGGCAACTGCATGTGCAATCGGAATGTTCGATAATTCTACTAGTTACTACTCATAATGACTAAATATTAGAATAGTCTCCTCTGGGGCGCAGATTCATTTCACGCTTTTGAGTCTTATAAAAAATCCTTTATAAGGGTTTGGTTAACTCACCTTTCCGTATTTATGTGAAGAGTTGATCGTATTCGCTGACCAGTGATCGGTCTCGATCCTTGCTCGTTCCAGAGCTCCGGTGATACTGTCGATTCTTGACCACTCGCGCACGTCGTGGTCTCGGAATGGAGGCACTCCTCCGCTATTAGGCGTCGCTGCCACCACTTCCATGTTCCTGTCTTGTTCGTTCTCAGAGTGTACGAGGTGTGTTATCAATTAATATTGACATCAACCTGAAAAAAAGAAAATATATTTAATGGACTCAAGACAATCCAGGAGAATATATTTTTTTAAGTAGATACATAGATAAGTTCCTTATTTAGAAAAGGCGATGATCTCTCTCCTCACGGAGATGCCATCTATGAGACCGACTATCAATGATATACGTGATTCGTGAGATATTCGTTATTTGCCTTTCTCTAAAGTTTTCACTGCAATGCTAGTTGAAATCAGAGCCCAAAATCGTGATTCGAAATGAAAGACTCCATTTTGAAGACTCTATTCTGCTATAGATTGCGTCTTAGTGCTTGACATACAGTTGTGGAGAACATAAAACTACTGTCGAAATTCACAAGTCAAGAAAAATTGTCACTAGAGTTTGCTGTGCTCATAGAACTGAATCAGCAGAAGCAGCGGGAGTGACAGCTGGAGTTCCTTCCATTTAATTTCCTATGAAAGAAAGGCGGGAGAGGTACCTAGGAACAGCTGAAAACATAACCAAGGAAGTTCTAGCAACTAGATAGCAAGCCAAATGGGATAACTGCAGTTATTGAATGTGGACATATCACTAATACCAAATACACAAGATTGGATAGAGAGGACACATGATTAGAGGATACTATCTCACGCAGGTGATATCAGAATACGGTTGTTTCAGAAACTACCTCTATATCCGCAGGAAAGTGGAATCTGATGAATACCCATATTGTGGCCTCCAGTTTGTTCCACTATGTCAGGCGGGAATTCATGGAGCTTGCAGGGGTACCTTTTGTAGCAGAGAATACAATGAGGAAACACATTGTCAATGAAGAGAGCTGGATTATCACATATGGAGCAACTCAGTTCATAATATAAGATATAATACAAGATTGGACAGAGAGGACTCTTGGTGAGGAGGTTACCTATCTCCGCAGGCGAATATCCATATTGTGGCCTACAGTTTGTTCTACCGTGTCAGGTGGGAATTCATAGAGCTAGCAGGGGTACCTTCCGTAGCAGAAAATATAATGAGGAAACTCATTGTGAGTGAAGAGAGCTATCACAAATAGAGCAATTCGATTCATGAAAGAGAATAAAGAGAATGAAGATCGAACCTTAAAGAATGGTCACAAGTCAATGAGACAGCACCTCTCACTGAAATAAAGCGAAAGCGGTTCCGGTAGAAAGAAGCGGTGAGGAGGAGGAGGAGAAGGAGTGGTATTTAGTTGGTAAGGATCCGGTAAGAGTCTCCTGACCGCCGTTCGGTGAAAGGAGCAGTATATGAAGATTTTTCTTTCCTTCTTGATGAAAAAAATTCTGTGTAGTAAAGCCTAGCGTGATGAAATCTATGGTAGGTTGAAATAGCGCTTTCTGGTGTTGGATCATGCATGCTTCGTTTTTGATCTCTGTTTTCCACTAGTTGTCTTGAAGTGGAAACTGTTGTGATCGAAAGTTCATTGAATAGTGATGAAACTGAGGAAAAGACTTCAAGAAATATGAACTCTGAGATAATGATAACAGAATTTGAAAGATTAACGAAATTATCTGTGTTAATGTATCATAGTTAATCTGAGTGTGCTTTCCCAATTAAGTTATTCAGCCTCTTTTTTCTAGAATAAATTTTCGGCCGATATTGGCAATAAACAGTGAGAATAGCGAAGGGGCTCAAAGCCTCATCAGTTGAAATCTCACACGAGTCGTTGTAACCATCAGAGCCACAATTCTCTAGCGATGCTCCGCATTAGATGTTTCCTAATGATATCGTTTTGCCATGGGAAAGAATGATTGATAGTATCAAATGTTCCCTTATAGTCTACAAGATAGATGTATGCCTTTTTTTGTTAGTCGTAATTGTAGCTATATAGCGCTGGTAAAATCATATACACTGTTGATGGCATCCTTTTTTTTCTGGTAACCATATCTGAATTTTCGAAAGATCATTGTTATCTTCTGCCCAAGTCATTTCAAACTTCTATGTTATTGTATGTTCATAATCACTTATTCATTGTTTACTACCTACCCACCACTTTTTTATTTGATTACGAGAAGAACCACTGCTTAGGCTTAGACTCTTGCGTTGGACTCTTGGACTCTTGATTTGACTGTTTCTTAATCCCCGAGTCTTTATCAAACATTGGTCGCATTATTTTAAGTTTGTTACTAAATTGGACGTTTTGAGCAATTTGCTGACTGAATTCATTCCCACAGATTTGTATGAAATGAAACTGGAATATTGTAAATCTGCCAGAATGCAGAACCATAACGACCTTAGTGTTGCGAGAAATTCATTATTCTGTAAAATGAAGTGAAAATTCCACTTAGAGAAGTAGCGGTATTTTAATCTGAAACAACTGAACAGCTGCCCCTTTTAAACTTTTGACTTGATATAAAATCACATGGAACAGTTATTTATTGTGTAATCTAATAGTTTTCGAATATATGCCAATGCAGTAGCTGGCTTAATATAAAATCACATGTAACAGTTATTTATTTGGTAATTTAATAGTATTGAAATAGGTATATGCCAATACAGTAGCTGTATGGAGTTGAATGTCAGCTAATGAAATCCAATAATAAGAAAGGCTTTGATATTAGTTCATGCATGGTCGCTTCATGATAGATTTTAAGGTTATTCCGTGCGAAAAATATTTCTATTCACCGAGGCGCAGAAACTAATGACCCTCTGTACGTAGACAGAGAAACACATTTGATATTCCATTTCTAGAAATATATGGATTTATGTCATCTTCTTGAATTCACTCCTCAGAAATAATCATTTGTTTCAAAGAGAAGAGGGATTGAGGACTACAGGTAGACAAAGTGCATGCTCAGAGGAGGGCACATTGTGGGGAAAACAGTACAGTATAAATATAATGTTGTTTATTATGGAAACTCAGAGAAGACGAGCTACTTTGTCTTTTTGACTGTAGTGGACATACAGTACTTGGATCTTCAGTGGACTTAGTTATCCTTGTTCCGAGAGAACACACCTAACTGATTGCATGCATATAAAAATAATGCATATAGCTCATCATAACTGACTATATCAGCAGTCACTATGAGAACCATGATGAAGAGCTCATGAACTCCAAGTGAAGGGATACAATTGTGAAAAAACGTTGAATATCTAGGAGTGATACTAGAATCCAAACTGACCTGGAACAGACAATTGAGAAGCATAAATAAGGTGAATCGATGATGTAGTAAAAAGACATGGAGGCTTGAAAAATATAGATAGATAGATATATTTTCACCATGTTACATATATAAATACATTTATGGCATGTCAATACGTAAATAGATACAATATATAATATACAATGAATAAAATAATACAATAAAACATATAATATTTTGAAAGTGTTACAAACATAATCAAGTGAGGCATAAATAAATAACATGAACAGAATGGAATATTTCAGAGAAGCGATGTGTTGAGTGTATGACTCAACACATTGTTGTGAGAAGAAACTTGTCTGTGGAGTATATGATAAGAGTGGACTTCACATAATGGTGGTTACACCTATCAGGACGTATGAATATTTGTGATAATTTTTGAATAAGAAAAAATAACTACCAAAGAATAGATTATTGAGAAAAAGTATGAAGTTGAAGAGGTCCTCCAACTGACATAAACAGAGTTTTTTTTGTTTTTGAACCAGCAACATTGCAGCGTTTTCATGGAAGTGGAGGTTTCAAAGATCGACCAAAAAGTGGAATACCAGTAAGCGTTATGAATGAAGAAAATTCTTTGAATGTCATGTTAGATGTGGTGGAAAATCCAATAAATTCGGCACAACAGTGGGCTTTGAATCATAACATTAGTCGATATTTCATTAAAAAAATTTGAAAACTGCAAAAATCCATATAAATTTCATTTAGTACAAGAATTGTGTAAAGACGATTTTGATCGTAAAATCGAGTTCTGTGAAGTTATCATGGATAAATTAAATGAAAATGTCAACTTTGAACCATACATTTTGTTTGAACGGGCACGTAGATCGACATAATTGTAGGTATTGGTCAGACCAAAATCCACATCGGATGGAGGAAGTTCACACTCAACGGCCACAGAAAGTAAATGTTTGGTGTGGCATTATTGGTGGACACGTCATAGGACTCTATTCTATAAACGGAAATTTGACCTCTGATCGACGTTTATACTTTCACAACATCATATTATTCCAGAGCTTAGACGAATATTCCCGAATAATGACAATCCCAATTTGCCGGGAGAACAAATGTGGTTTCGAAAAGATGGGGCTCCCCCACATTTTGGACATTTGGTACGGACATATCTAGATGAAACTTTTTCTGATAAATGTATTGGACGCATGGGAGCAATTGAATGACCAGCTTGGTCTCACGATAGTCTATCAAAGAGTTACAAGAAAGCATAAGGCATGAAATTTCTCATCATTCCTCCTCACATGATTTTAGATTCTCTACAAAATTTTGTTTAGTGAGTTCATTACTGTCAGGAGGTGGACGGTAAACACTTTGAGCACCTTATCAAATAGATTTCCAAAGGAAATATTTGGTGTCTATTAAAACTTGTTGTTTTCTCCCTTTTTCTCCTGGCATGACTATCGTTTTCATAAAAATTTGAATATTCTGGACATTCATTAAAAAATACATTACATTGTTTAATGTATTTTTATCAAACCTGAAAAATTGTGCGTTTGTAAAAAAATTATAATTAAATTATGTAATCATATCCACATACTTCACCTTATGTGACTTTCATAATAACTATCCATTATTTCGTGCCTTTTCTTTAATCAATTTGAGAGTAGTAAAAGAGTTATTTTCAAAATTCGTATCTCGAAAACGGTTGAATTTAGGAAATGATGTGCTGTATCAATTTTGTTTAAAATTTTGAGCAGAATTGAAATATGGAATAATATATAGGGTGTTCTGTTGAAGAAACAGCAACTTTATTTCTTCAAGACATTTTGACTAATTCTGTATACTAAATTTTTATTTAGTGTGATAGATTTTGAAAAACCCCAAAACTTTTGAATCCTAACATTTTTCGTTAGCTATCTTACTTTGGGAAATAATCGACCGATTCCAAACATATCAGCGACCCCGTATATGTACACATTTTCTCTATCATAATGTTATACCTGTTCATTTATATATTTAGGATACAAACAGAAAATTCCACAACAGTATCCGCATAATTGAATTAATATTAAATTAAAAGTAACCCGTAGTACACATATACAGAGTGTCTCAAATAAAGAATGAACTATATAGAATTAAATACAATAACAATAAAAACTGATTATTAGTTATTGACTAAATATATAAATTAATTATAATTAATAAAAATAAGTTTTCAATATTCAATATCAGCTTGTTAGTGATAACGATAATTGAAATAATTCAGTCAAACAGAAGTATGTTAACATTTATCAATTCAAATCTCAAAATAGGACAGTTTTTGTTCTACCTCAAGACGAGCCAATACACAAATACGACATCAACAAAACAGACTCGATCACAGCTTTACTGT
This sequence comes from Leptinotarsa lineolata, assembly GCA_015342045.1. Taxonomy (NCBI): domain Eukaryota; kingdom Metazoa; phylum Arthropoda; class Insecta; order Coleoptera; family Chrysomelidae; genus Leptinotarsa; species Leptinotarsa lineolata. The sequence continues at coordinate 10,763 of WOGR01000585.1, read as the reverse complement.
GCATCAATCTGTAAGGAGCTTGAATTTATTTTGTTGATTTATTTTGTTGATTTATTTTGCAAAAACTAGTGAGTCGAGTATTTAATTTGATAAAGATCAACATCGTATCTATCTCAATAGCTTTCCAGTTACCACATTATATAGGTATGTGACCATTATTTTATACAGAAAAATGAGTTAGCTACCTAAATACATGCAATATGCAGTGAATTATATCTCAAAGGGATTAGGCAGCGTGTTCGATTAAAGATGACAACACCCCATCCACTTCATATGAATAACATCGTCAATCAATTCACACAACATATTAATGAATTATATAGATAAATCTTCCACAGGGAGCTATGTCAGGACAGTACGGAGGCTGGCAAAGCTGTACAATCTTGTGTTTCGCTGAAAATTGTTGCACAAGGTTCGATAAATGGTGCGTTATCGTGGTGAAAAAGCAAGTCACCGCTTGACCAGAATCGCGGTCGTTTTCTTTCCATGACATCACGCAATTTTTTCAGAACTCCAACGTAATATTCTTTTGAAAAAAGTTGGTTGGGTAACAGGATCAAGTTTTTCTTAAAAAGCAATTGTTTTATTGCCGACGTTTCGAAGAATTTAATTAAATTACTCTTCAGGACCCTGAATTATTTCGCTGATCCGTTCTTTCTGTTATTTTCAATAGTAAATTATTGCGACAAATGGAAAAAACTCGTTGTACAGAAACACGAGTTCGAGAAGGACTACTTATTACGCTCATTCCCCGCAGCGTTCTGGCGCAAAGATATGAACGCAGATTGGATACTTTTCGGACACATCTTGTACATCAAAGGTGGAGTTTGATAAAAAACGGAAAGAATTACTTCTGCTGAAAAGTGATAAAAAAACAATTTCATTCCTCTTTTTCCCAATCGAATTAACACATTAGTCTATGTCGAAATAACTTAGGTAAGATTTATCACATACCGACGAGCCCTAAGAAAGGAGCATTCAAGAGTCAGACAACTCCATCGAACTATCCATCTATTCAATCGACAAATTGATTGAACCTCGAAGAAGAATACCACATAATTGCGAAGGTATGTTTGATAATATTTGCTGTGGCATCCATCGCTATATTGACACAACCTCAATTGTTTACTGCGAAGGAAAGAAACGATATATTTCATTGCATTGAGAGAACGACGTGTAAATGGTAAGATCTTGAACATCCTGTTCCTTTGTTGCATTCAAATGCAAAATAATACCACAAAACATGTAGGCTACTTCTGGTATGGATTCTTGGTATGCTTGTTGAACTGGTAAGTGAATTCCGATAATAAACACCTCCGCATTTTTCCCATTCGAATCAACACAGCGAAACGAGTACATGAAATGGGATGATAGTGGATGTATGTGATACAGGCCGGAATGTAGTAAGTTTTGATAAGATTGGTTGATGTTTCAATGTACCTCTATAGTTACACTGGAATTTTACTGTTTAAAATATTTTGGTTACATTGGAGACGGAAATTCAATTTTTACTGTTATTTATTGAGTTTGATTTCTAAAAAAAATATTTAGGTGGGTATTTGAATTTTATTGGTGTTAAAGATATCGATTGCAGTGAATTTTTATTTCTAAATAGCCATTCATAGTAAATACTTTCTTTTATCAAAATCTACTGAATTAACATATAACAATTGTTGAGCCAAAACTGGAAATATTGCTGGAAAATTAAATTTTGAGCATATGATAGCTATTTATGATATGAGTGTTGAAAGTAAGGTTTTATTTTGTAAGTGAAAAAAGTTTGCGCACTAGTGTTTAATGTCTTGCATAGTGAAGAAAAATAGTGACGAATTTTGTGTTCCTGACGATATTGAAGAGCTTCAATTGACTTGTTACCAAAAAAATCGGCTCAGTAGTGCGACATCGCATATTCTAATTTTCTTAGCTAGTGTAGACTTGAAAACGTCGAAGGAAATTTCAGTGGAACCGTCTTCTTAGCTTATCTAAAAGAAAAACTAAAAATATGGAACTTGTCAAATTTGTGGAGCAAGTTTTTAATGAAGAAGTAGAGTGCGCTCGTTAAAAATGGTGTTATTACAAGCAAACATTTCAAGGTGATAGCATTCTTGAAGCGAAAAAATTAAAGTTATAGGCACAAAAAACAAAATCTCATATTAATGGATGAGTCATTGATTGTTCAAAGCCCAACTAAGAAAACCAAAATAGGTCGTTTTTTCTGCATCGTTGGAAAAAACATTGACTATTTCAATAAACAAGTTGCATTATGCCCTTCTGTTATCAATTATCAACATTTTTTCTGAAATACTCAAATTATAAATGCAGTGCGAACCCAGTTGGTATGAACATGTTTGGGAATAAGCCATCTACCATTACTGAGTTCCTGAACCTCCCGGAACCAAAAGATAATACAGGTCACTTCTGCTTCTCTGCTAGCAGAATCAGGAGCAAATATAACGAATATTGAAAAGCACGGAAGATGGAAGTCTACAACAGCAGCTGAGGGTTACATCAACCAATCTATATCTTATAAAAAGGCTATTGCCTTTTTATAAGATATAATCAGCTCCAGTGTTACAGCATCGTCCTTTTCAAGAATTAAATGTTAATGCCCATGAAATTTTCAACTCGGCTAGTTCAAATATATTACAAGGCTCTTCAACATCGCAAGTTGTTATTATCAGCAGTTGTTTCAATTGTATTTTCCATTCTTATATTTATAAATAATAATAATGATGTAATCAATGTATATAATACATTTGTAATAGAATTTAATTGTATCTATAACTGTTGTTCCTTGAAAATTGAATGATTATGTTTTATTTATTGCCATTTGGTCGAAAAAACTGTTTTAAAAATACTTTCAACACGCTACTTTGTGAATATCATCTTTTAATACTCTTTACAATCATTAAAAATGTCACTTTCAATGACAGTTGTACAAAAATTATGTTTTTGTCTTCAATTAAAATAACGAAATTAATTTATTCTAATAGTGATCTTCGTTTTCAAAATAACAAACAACGAATTTCCGTATTCAAAAAACATTTTATTGTGAGATTTTCACTGAAGAAATCTACAAAAACGTATCATGTGTTTCGCTATCTTCTTCAGGCGTTATAGATTTTCATCAAGTGTCTACCGATTTCATCACATGATACATTTTCGGAACTTCTTCAATTTTCAATGATTACTGTAAGACTGTGACAGCTAGACTTTGAAAAATTACCTCGAAGAATGACAGTGGCATCGGTATTGCTAACAACACGCGTAACTATCTTTTTTCAATTATTTGTCGGGACTTATTCACAAAATCGTACAGCCATAAATTCTGATCCAATGCTATCAATGGAATATTTCACTGCCACTCAGTTAGATATGCTGCACGTGTCTCTCAAATCTCATTTTTATATGACATGAATTGATGAAAACTGCAAAAAGATTTTTTTTTGACAGTGACTAAATTCTGTTTAGTTTAGTATTTACATGATATCCGTCTTGTATACAGGCAATACATCTCCTGTGATTTCGGATGGAGATGACAATCTTTTCAAAGACAAATGTAATAGGGTTATTAAATTACTTTAGTTTCCTAGTATAGTGTGAACTTTCTTTATTACAACCTAGATAAAACCCCAGCTCTACGATTCCACCACAGAAAAAATACCTGCTCTGATGAAATTCTCATAAAACTCTGACCCTGACAAATATTTTCAGCTTTGAGATGTATGTTTATAAAAAGACTAACATAGCAGAATTTGACCGTATTCATTTTACTCATAACATCAATGCTCGAAATCGTAATGGTTTTCATATCAAACCATATAAATACAATTTGACGGCCAACTCACCTTCTCACCTGAGGATCAAATTTTAAAATAAATTGCCGTATTAAAAGGAACTATAGCTATCCACCATTTTGAAAGTGAATGCAGACAGACAGAGAGACAGTTAACAGACACATTATAACAGTATAAATTCACAAAATATAATTCCATTATACGTGCAAGTTGTGTTTAATTTCGTACGGAAAGATTTGAACAAAGTTCTTGTTTGGAAACAAGTTATTTAGAAATAATTTACAGGTATGTTCTGATATTATAAACATGAAAAAATGAAATTTCTGATTAGACAGCTCTTTGACATATGGTGGTAGATGGTCAATATATATATTTTTGTCTATGAAAAAGCATGTGAATTGATGTTCAATTATTGTACCCAAAAATTCTTATCCGTGTTCATAAATGCATCAAATGAACCTATATAAACAGTTGTGTGTAAATTCAATGAATGGAAACGAATAAATCGTGAATGAAGATGGAACATTCACAAATTACAGTATTGATAGAAGAAGATTGGGCGTATGAATGGTTGTGGGTAGTAAAAGGTGTCGAAAGAGGCGGAAATGTTAATAACGATAGATATTTTGTTTCTGAGATGTTGTATGGGAGTCCAAGTGATAATATATATGGAAAAACTCATGTTTGGAACATTGTATTCTGTTTGAAGTGTTTGTTGGGAAATATTCTCCAAAAACGTTAAATAAAAAATAGATTTTGCTCTCGTTTGGTACTCCACGTCGGATCTTGGCTTTGCAACATTTAAGTTTCTGCCGGTCCCATAGAAAGAAACAGTTTTACTTTCATTCTTAACAATGACAGAAATTTCATATTCTGACCACTCGAGTATTGCCAATGAAATCTCACAGAACAATAAAGTAAAAATATCAAGCACTTTCTGTCAAAATTAATCTTTCATTGATAATGTCTGACAATCTGTTGATCTCAATGCTCTATTTTCATTTTCATGGTATCAAAGTAATCACCTCATTTTATCTTATAATTTGTATATGTGGACATGTTTTCAAATAATTTCATTCTTGCCATACATATATGAGGATCCTCTATGTTACATTTTTACTAGCTTCATTTTAACACCACCTTCGTTAGTAATTAATACAGTTTATCAAATGATCAAAGTAACCCCGCATTTTGAGGAAACTGCTGTTTACGATAAAATTTCATAAAATAGGTAGGTACTGTTTTTTAACAGTATTACCAGGGTTGTTTTTGTTACAAATAAGGCCTAGGACTTATAGAAAGCCGCTTGGAAGCCGACAGTACAAAAATTATTCGGATGCAGTGATTGGAAATGCACTGCAATCTATATCAGACGAACGTTTAACCTTTCGTGGCGCTACAAAAGAATTTAAAATCCTATATGGAACTTTATACAATAAGTATAATGGACAACACATAAATAGACCTGGAGCTTAAATTGTGTTCACTGACGCTCAAGAAGAGGCTATTCTTAAATCAGCAGCAAAGTGTACCGAATGGGGGTTTCCTCTAGGTCTGTTTGATTTGCGTATGTTCGCTAAGGCTTGTTTAGACCGAATGAGACGAATAGTTGCAAAATTTTCGAATAATGTGCCGAGTATTGACTGGGCCTACTCGGTTTTACGAAGTCATCAGGATTCTTACAGTCGGTGTGTTGCATAAAAAGGGCTCGAGCTGGAGATTCCAAACAAAATATAGAATAATATTTTAGCTATTTGGGAAGTGTTGTTAAAATCGTACCCAGTAGTGATATTTTCAACTAAGATTAGCGACTACCCGAGCAAGAAACGCTATTTATATCGACAAAGAGTCAAATCCCCAGAAAAAATGATGAACTTTTCAAAGAGTTGCACGTCTATCATGGTTTATGGGACTACAAATGGTGTTTTATTACCACCTAATGTCATATATAAGAGCACACATATATATGACACTAGGAAAGAAAGAGGACCGTGTGGCTCACCCCGTTGCGATGAGCCTTGTTGCTCAAGAGGAACTAGATACAACCAAACAGCAAGTGGCTGGATTGACAGCTCAACATTCCAAGATTGGTTTATGACATGTTTTTTGCCACACGAGAAAAGACTAAACCGGCCTAAAGTGTTAATTGGGGACAATTTATCCTCTCATATCGATGAAGATGTTTTACGACTATGTGAAGAAAACGGTATCACCTCTGTTTGCTTGGTACCACACTCGACCCATTTGCTTCAACCTTTGGACGTAACATTTTTTCGTCCAATGAGAGAGGCATGGGAAAGTACATTATCGAAATGGAAAGTTGAAATCTTTCCACGGTTCCAAAAGATTGTTCCCGAATCTACTAAACAAGAGATAAGAATGGACGAAATAAAACAAAAAAAACTTAAAAAAACTGGTGTGGTACCCCCGCTGAATAATGAAAACGATGCTAAATCTTATAATCGAATTTAATGCAACAGGAATTTTGCCGTTCAACCCTGATCAAGTGTACAAGCGGTTACCATCTGATGATAGTAACGTTGAGGCTGAAATTGAGAGCGTTCTGACTTAATTATTAAGAACTCAAAGATTTGGAGACTCCTCCCATACTGCAAAATGAAAGGAAAGACTGAATGTTGCTCCTGAAAAGAGCATTTCTACAGTGGATTTGATCGATGACCCCTCGCCAAGTCTAGAAAAGAAGCGGAAGGTAAAGAAAACTAATCAGACAACTGACCCACCACTTGAAGAAAACATATCTGATGACAATGAGTCTGTAGACGAAACATTTCAAGGAGAAGAAAACAAGAAAGGACATGAAGAGGAATAAGATAATAGATTGAGCGAAGGTTGTTATGTATTGGTAACATTTAGTTCTTAGCGAGAACTAAATGTTACCAATATATGTAATGTAACAAACTTTATTGTAACGTATGTTACATTAACGAAACAATTCCGCTATTAGTTACCGGCTTAAAATCGTGGCAAAATAAAAAAACCTTCAGATTAATTAAAGACGACATTTCTGAAATTGTACACTCTGCTATTGTTGCATACCTGTCTATGCCTACCTTTGAAGAAGGAACTGAATTTATCGTATTTCCTTATGAAATCAATGTGAATGAGGTTTAGAGCTCAAGAGTTTGAGTTTTTTTGTTTTAAAATGTTAATTTTAAATGAAATTATAACTAAAACATCATTGTTGTCTATATCAAAGTCACCCCAAGTGTTCTAAATAGCTTTATTAAAAAAAACTTGCGGAAAAATTTCAATTTTTTTAAAATTTTATGTTCTTTTTGAGGTTACTTCCAAATGACATGAAAATAAGCATGGTGATCAAAGTAACTCCGATTATTGTATAAATTTGATCATGTGGTTTAATATTTTTTTCTCAAAGATTGAATAAATTGAGAGTTTTTTAAGTTAATTATCGGGTATTAGAAGACAAAAAACCGTTTTTTATCTTATTTTCTGCAAATTTATACAAAAGATACTGAATTCTTAAAATAAAAATTGATTAAAACAACCCCATTTTACGGTATAGGAAGTTACTTGCGACGAATCTTGCACAGGTGCATGATGGTTTTCCTTCAATTTTCTGCGCGGCATTTGCTGGGTTTGTTGTTTTTCCATCGGGTATCTACCTCAGAGTATACTTAGAGGTGGAGCTTCATATCCAATTCCGATAAAGATTCAATTTGAGCTTTATGAATCATTGAAAACTGCTGGTATGTGTAAAAGTTTCTAGTTCGAAAATGTTTTTCAAGTTTCTGAGAAACTGACTATTTCAGTAACGTGATGTGAATATGAGGCAATAATTCGAAAGTGAATATGGATATAAATTTCCTCATTTATTTTTTTCTGCAAAATCGTTTCTAATTCCGGAAACGCAATTAACACATTAGAATTGAGTAGAACTGACTGAATCATCATCATAAATGGCGAGTATCCAAATCTACAAAGAAAAATTTCCGATAAAATTATTCTGTTTCAATATTTTGCGACCTGTTTCCCGTTTGACTGAGAAATAAATAATGTTTTAATTTTGTAGTGGGTTGATCTGCCGATGGTATAGTTATGTTAGTATTTATAACCTATAAATTTTCAGCTTTGTGACAGACTTGTTTATAACTGGGCACTTTGCATTGAATCAAAAAGATTTTGACAAATATGCTTTGAATTTTGTAATGAATTATGTTTATGACTTGACATTTATAGGAAGAGTGACATCATAATATGAATGACAAATTGAGCAGTTTACTGTTATGTTCAAAAAATTTAGTGTTACCTACTTATTTGGATTGTCCATGTATTTCTTTAACGATTCTGACATATTGGTTGCATAAATATGTACTCATTCAATGCCGGTGAAGTAATTTATAAAAATCAAAAGAATAATCATTAAATTTTATCTTTTTTGATTACTTCTATTTTGAGTGAGCTAGCAAATTGAAACTCATTTACAACAGTTATAATATAGTAATTCTCCCATATTGTTTCAACATTTGAATTTTGTAAAAGGAGTGATAAGGATTATAATAGGGGTTTACAAAAAAGGTAAGATACCAAAATGTCACTGACTGAAATCAAACCATATTCAGAATGTGAATTAGATTCGAATGACTTTTATAGTTATATTACTATTACCCTCTGTCTGGTTTTGATATGATAAAGATTTTTCAAACTACGAGGTTTTTTTATTCAATCAAACAACTGAATTCTAAGCCTTTTCAGAAAATTGTATTCTGAAACAAATTATCAACAAATATAATAGTCTACTCCTGTAACCATACGAGTATGAAATTTATTGAAAAAACAAATATTTGTGAATGTTAAGTATACAAACTTATGAATGAGGATAGAATTTGATTCGAAATTTGTTCATATTGGTGATGATTTCATTTACATCTCTGAGGTGGTAATGTGGCTAACAATATTGAAAGTTACTCATAACAGTGAATAAACAATGACGTAGAGTACCGTATGGTATAGATGAATGAAACAGTTTGACGAGTTTTATTCATTTTGTTTTTACTAGATTCGAATAAAGAATTTCAATTTCCGAACTATTTCCTGAACTTGTTATGATCTCAACTCATCTTATATACATCAGTTATTTTTCTAGAAGAAATAACTCACATCAATGAAATTGTCAAATGAGACTTCCATCATTTCTTTATCAATAAAGAAAAATGATCAAAAATATTTTGTAGGTTGCCAACCTACATTGTATTCATTTGTAGTTTACCAACAGAATAGAAATAACCAATGCAATAAATGGACCAAAAATCTCAAAAAAATGGATACATAAATTACTTCTTTCGTGGCGACATTTACCTCAACTGAGAATTTGAACATAGTGTTGATGAGGGATTTTATATCTTTATGAATATATCATGACCGAAAATTCTCACATTGGCCTGTTACCAGAAAAATAAAAAAGCACTTTCAGAAATTTGAATTTGTTGTTGCCTTGTTGTCTAGTTTTTCCATTTCATTGTGAAATTGATTCGGATTTTTACTGTAAGCAAGTTTATATCACAATCTTTGACAGTAGTATTTTTTTAAACAGATTTGTATACATTTTCATTAAATTGAACGAAAATAAATATAATCTTTGCTTTATCCCAATCTATATTCATAAATACGAAAGTCACTGACTTTACACTCTGTCATCTCTGATTCTCCATACTGGAGAGTCCTAGGAAGCTGTAATTTACTAAAACCATGCTTCTTAGGTCTTAAATGCACAATATGAAAGAATTTTCAAATATTCCACCTGGGGTGCTCCCGATGGGGCTAAAAGGGCCGTGTTTACATAGGAAAATTACCTTTTTATCACTTTCTCCTTAGCACTATATTTTCTGAAGCTGAACTTCCGTATTTAGGTTCATTTTTAATTGTAGATGTGCGATAAGAAATAATTCTCAAATATTCCAACTGGAGAGCTACCCCTGGGGGTAAAAGGGGAGCGCTTACATATGTTATTCACTATAGGTTATTGTTTAGTTCAAAGAAGAGTATTATTTTTCTAATAATATTTGATCATGATATTTCGAGTTTGTCTATACCTAAATTCTTGGCTGAAAAACGAGTCTGTTGAAGAAAGAAATGCAAGTGCAATAAGAATGACAATGAACTCGTTTTCTCGATTACGGACATGATAAACTTCCTACATCCAAAATCCGAATGAATTTCACGGAGAAATAAAAAAATTCATGAACTCTGCAACAACAAACACAAATTGCTAAAGGTGCATTTCGGAAATCAGGCGAATGTGAGTATTTTCTCAGCACGATTTGACCTTGAACTCTCCTATCCATCAAAATTACGAAATCGGTAGGGCAAAACATTCAAAAAATTTCAAAAATTGGGAGTCGAAGTGTCAGAGAGTTTGAATTTGAAGGGGAGCTATGAAATAATGAACTGGGTAACTTTTTTTGCCATTTTTTGAAACTTCCAAGAAAAAAGTGATTCTAGAAAATCTGTGAGAAAAATGTCAAATTTGACATTTGACAGGTACAGTTATTTCTCAAGCACAAACTACCTGAGAATCCAAACTTTGATCATATCTATTAATGACAGGAAGTCTATATGCTGCGGACTTCATGTGTAACTATGTACGAGTATACAGGGTCTTTCACTACGAGCGTTCGTTAGGAATATAGGTATTATAGAGAACGATTCAAAATAAAAACTTGAAATTTTGTGGTAGTGGATTTAACAAAATGGCCTTCTCAGCTAAAATATTTTCAATTTCCGGTCTCTTTCCATTATACCGAAAGTTGAGGGCAACTTCCTTATTTCAAATAGAACACCCTGTACTTTATTACACTTTTGAATTCCTAAGCACATTTTAGGCCCACTTTGTAAAAAATGCCTATACCCAAATTTGTTAGTTTTCGAGATATTAATTTTTTTCTGAAAAATTTGACAGTTACAGCACCACTCCGAAAAAATCATAAC
>WOGR01000584.1:0-24201 GCA_015342045.1 Leptinotarsa lineolata | reverse complement strand
CAACAGATACTATATCATTTCAAATTGACATTATTTTACAACTCCTATCTATTGTCTATTATAAAATTATAAACTACATACAAATTTTTAATTTATGACATTACCCGCTCTTCGTTACTTGATTTCTTGTGCTTCAAGACATGTACAGGGTGATCTAGCTTTATTTCTCTCTAAGAATTCTCCTGAGATATTGAGAATATTTTCTTTTCATTGTTGTTACTGAAAAATAGTGACACTGACTCATAGATACTGATGAAAATGAGAAAGGCTTTATAATGAATGATTTATAATGATAATAATAAAATGTCGGATGAAATATCGAGTTTTTCTCTTCGAACTCCAGAGGCTGTCATTCTCGGCTCACTGCGCTTGCTTAGGGCACATGCTTCTCGAACCCAATGATCACTCGCATCAATAAAAGGATTCACATGACCAGAAGTATTTGCAAATGAACAAAATTAGTTACATGAGCCTTAAACGCATTGGTGTAAACAATGATATATGTGTAAGCGATAGAGAACGGTGTCAATGAAGGTTAGCATCATCACTTATATTCACTTTTTGATGATGCCCATTAAACTATTGAAGAGTGCGCGTGGAAATAATTCATTGTGCGCCTAAAGTACTCTTTTATTTCTGCTGTACATCAATTGCATACTCTCCTCTTTTCAAATGACCATTATAATATAATAAATTATAATGGATGTTCATGACCATAATTATTTTATCAGATTGAATAATGATACTAATCTCAATCTCGATACCAAACGAAATTTGTTTTCTATGTAACAGATGGACAATACCTGAAAATATTGTATCATTTTCAAGAAAATGAAGAAGCTGTAGGTATTAAAATAAAAATTGAGTTATTGAGTTTTTCATATCAGGTTTTACTTTTTTTCACACGCCCTTTGCAAAGTGACTCCGATGAACTAGTTAGCTAACAAACCTGTCCAGAGAACAGGAGAGCCGAGTTCGAATTTTGGCAGGGTAACATTTTTTTAAGGTTAGTTTTTTTATTAATGTCTGCATAACGCATATCACCTCTTTCATATTTATATTACAGATGATTAAACTTGCCTGTTGTATACAGGTTCAGTTTGATTACTTCAATGAAATTCAGGTCATGAAGAAAAAACTTTCCATGTGTTTTATAGTTTTGATTCAATTTGAAGTTCTGTCGGGACTGGTTATAGGTGAATTATCAATATGAAATTTATTAATAACAAAAAACAACGGCAAACAAAAACGTGAAACAGACAATTACGGTGTAACCTCGTGGCGAGGAGACTTCAGAGAGGTTTCTTAGTTCTCGTTAGGATTTCAGAATAACAGATAATTCCCGAGACCCCAGAACAGAATACCCAGAAAATAATCTGCACTGACAATAGTCGAAGTAATCAAAAAGAGTCATGTCAACCGCTTGGCGCTACTTTCACTTGAGTCTTCCAAATGTCCCATCTGTTTTTGAGCAATAAACTTTCTTTTCGGGTGAAGACAGAATTCTAGAGATATGCGATGAAAAAATACGTCAAAGAGAAAATGAAAGAATCGACATGAAAACCCAAGCAGATGAATATTTTGGACGACTGCTTGATAATAGAGTAATGAAGAATTAATTTCCTAGCAAAAATTTGTGATATTAAGTAGAAATCAATAGAGAAATGAAATGTTTTCAAAATTAGTATTTGTAGAAAAACCCCTACAGTTAATTTTCTTTAAGAGAATGCATGTAATGAAAGTTTGTTTTCAAAATGAGTTTTTCTAGTAAAAATACGTTCACAGGTGCGCTACACAACCTAAAATATGAGTAGCGTTGATATGGGAACTTCACTTTCATGAAACGCAATGAAACTTCTGGTGAGTTTCGATGTTTCAGGCAAAGACTTAATGAAACAAAGCACTCGTCACTTTCTAAAAGATAGAACTGGAACTTCTGACGTAGAATAAATCCAAAGTAAGTCCTGCTCCCAAACACTAGAACTGTAACACTCTCCCTGACGCGCGATTAATCAATCACCAAATGGTTCAGAAGTAATGCAGAAACGTAACGTCGAAAAGTTGAACTGTTCAACTCGGCCAAGTCAGTATTAATATATTATTTTCAATTTCAATCTAAATGGACCAAAAATTCTTGAATATATTGAAACAGCTCAGCTTCATCATATTCCAAACAGAGGCGACAGACACTGTCTTGCGAGAGTCCGAGTCTCTGCATATGATGATTACAGTGACCTGTAAAGAGGACTGTAAGACATCGTAGTTCATCCCTACTAAAGTCCAACAAATTTTTGGTTTCAAGCTTCGAAGGGTGAATGAACGCCTTGGAGTGAGTCAATTGTGGAAGATTTTGCCAGAAGTCTTTAAAACTTCTTGCCATCCAGGTGTTCAATGTTTATTAGGCAAAGCCCAAAGCAATGCCAATGCTTACAGTTCTGCCTGGTCAGATGAAGCTGCTTGCAGCCCCCTCCTTTGCAAAGGAGACAGCAGCCTAGTTGCCTTCCAGCCCAGTGTTACCAGGAAACAAGACCAGAGACAATTTGTTGAGTCTTCTTATTGAGGAAAGTCGTTTTTGGCAATTTGCTACCCATTTAGACGTTGCTTAGTAAGCGCTAAGAGCTTCCAACGCAGCTTGACTGTCCGAGAAAATGTTTATTGACTCGTGTGTGAGGTTTGATTCTACCAATCTCTCCACACACAATTCAATAGCAAAGAGTTTCGCTTAGAATACAGTCGCATAGGTCCCTAGGCAAGTTGATATTTCTGTCCTGGATCTGCAACTGAAAACACCTGCACCAGAGCCTGAAAGTGTTTTTGATCCATCTGTGAACCAACAACTATTTGCTCTTAATATTCCATTCCCCTGGAGGGTCCAGTCCTCTCTACTACGTTTGCCCTTTCTACACATGTATAAAAATTTCTCCATTATAAGTTTCATATTTTTTCAAACTCTAGAAGGTGAAAATACCCAGAAAATGATTGATAAAAAACTGATTTTCCACAAAAAATGACCTTCGTTCAATATTATCACCATGTTCAGTCATATCCGTAGTTGCAATTCACAAATCAGTAAAATTCACTTTCATTTCAGAGTTTGTGCCGAAACCGAAAATATATTCAAGTACGTAACTTTATTGCAAATGTTGGACTCCCTCCTCGTAATGGCATCATGTCTATTCGTTGCATCGCTCATAACTCACTCAGATCCTGATTTTTTTGCTATGGCCCAGTATATGCTTTCTGTGTTAACCCAACTACTGATGATATGCTATTTCGGAAATGAGATTTCAGAAGTGGTACGTACGTATTTATACTTTTACCGTTCATCAATCAAAAGGAAACTTTTTTACGTTGCAGTATACCAGAGTTTCAATAAAAGTTATTCAACTACTCACACTGGTAGAGTCCGACTATAGAATGTTATTTATTCATTTCCCATTGAAATAAAATGAACTCATTTATGAGTAAAAATACATTTTTATATTTGAATCACGCTATTCACAATTGCTCAGTCACGTGAAAAAGTGTGAAAAATTAAAAGAAACAGCTATTCTTTTTTTGGAAAATATAAATATTGAAATGGAAAATTTCATACAGATGTAGCATTTTTCACAAAGAAGAATGTCCTATTCACCAGTCACATGTGGTATTCAATAATTTAACACATTAAAAGAATGGCTGAAAAAATTATACAGATCTTGTGAATCTTGTAGTTGTATAATTTCTTATCGCTTTTTTACTGATGAATGGAATTTTTTATGTGAATTTACGCAATAACTATAAAGGCCGTTTCTTCTATCATGTGGTAGCATTGCTATGTTCTAAACTGTAGCAAATACGAAGACGATCAAATGGGGAAAAAAGGTAACGGTCATCGGGAACAAAACAATAGTTGAAAAAAATTTACGGGGACTCTCGCCCTTCTCGAGTTATACGAGTTATACGGGCTGTTTTTCGTATTATTTTCGAATGGAATTGTTATTTTGCAGAATAATAAAAACTGGAAGAAGTTAATGTTATTGCATTGGAAGTGTACTATAATGATGTGATGATAAATATTCAATAAAACTTTTCATGTCAACATGGCCACCATCAACTTTTTTTTCTCAAACACGGACCTGTCTTTTTGTACAGATATTGATGAAGCGATAAATTCACAATCCAAGGGTATATCACATTGGATATTTTTATAGTGTTCCATTTGAAATAACTACCATCATCAGTAAAAACAATTTCAAATTACGGTCTTGTCGTTATTTCTTTTGTAAATTGTTTTGATTTCTTTAAAATATAATTCAGACAACCTAATAAATTCGACAGTTAGGTACTCTAACACAATGAAAATTCGTACTTTTTCGATTTGAAAATTTTTGTATTGCCGCAATCCTTCTTTCAAGACTTATTTCTCCCTAATCAATTATAATTCGTAATATTTTTATAATCCTAAATCTTGGAAATAACGAAAATATCAATTTTTGGTCAAAATTCGATTGTTGTATAATTTAGTATGATCAAATAGCATCTCAATTCATTTACCATCTTAAACGCGCAGGCTTTGCTTGGTTTTTATGGCTGGAAAAATTGATACGTTGTTGATATTTGTTGAGAACTGTCAGACGTTTATGTACATATCAAAAATGTATTCAAATGATGATAGGACTGATATGTTATTTAGTTATGCAAAATCAAATAGAAATCCTCTTTTGGCAAGGAATATGTATGTTGAGCTATACTCGAATCGTCGTATTCCGAACATCTAACATGTTCAGACAAGTAGAAAGAAATTTGAGTGACTATGGTGCATTTGACAGAAATAAAACAAGGAAATGTGTGGTTACTGGAAGTGTAAGGAATCAAATAAATGTTATATGTAAGCAAAAATCACCACATAAAAATTTACACATTGATGACATCTTTTATTTTGAATTTAGGATTGGCCAGTTATGAAAATTATGCTAATCAAGATTCTTCTTTACGAAAAATTGCCCACAAAATGGGTATTTCTGTAAAATCTACCAAAACTATTTTGGAAAAGAACAAATATAAATGAAGTTTAAAATATTTGTAAAACAATGGACGGACGGATTAAAATTCACCAACAATGGTTGGTTGAACAGAAATATTCATTGAAGGTGGAATAATACAAATGAACATTTACATAGGGAAACCAATTTCCAAGAAAGGTTCGGGATAAATGTTTGGTTGGGAATTGTGGGAAAAAACATCCTTGGCCCTTTCTTTAACGATGATGAATTCGATGACTACTTAGATGAATTTCCACTGAATATCCGCCATGAAATACAATATTTTCAACAGGACGGCACTTCCCCCATTATGCAGCAATAGTAAGGAAACATTTAGATGCAATATTCCTAAAAAAATTAATTGGAAACATTGGGCCAATTAACTGGCCAGCTTGATCCCCAGATCTCACTCCTTTAGATTTTTTGTCTGGAGATACATAAAAGGTAAATGTTTTTCAACACCAAGTACAGATATCGACCATCTCAAACAAAAAATGAGAGATGCATTTATTAATATTATACCTATTACGCTAGAAAATTGCCACAGAAATTTTCTGGACCGACAACTTATGTACATTCAAGAAAGAGTTCGTCAATTCGAGTATTTAATATAGATTGCCATGTAGCTTTGATTTTCCGTATTGGTTTCATTTTTCCCAAAAGTTCATGATAAAATGAATTGTTTTTCTGTTTGATTGTTGCCACTGATGATGTTGGTTATTTAAAATGAAACGCTATAGAAATATCAACTTTAATATACCCTTGGACTGTGAGTTGACCGCTTTATCAATATCTGTAATAAGAAAGACAGGTCCGTAATAAAAAAAAATTGATGGTGGCCATGTTGACAAAAAATGTTCAATCGAATATTCATCATCACATCGTCATAGTACACTTTGAATACAATAACATTTTTCTTTTCCATTTTTTGATATTCTCCGAAATAACAATTTCATTCGAAAAAAAACGAAAAACAGCATTTTTGCTCTTCCCCATATAACTCGAGAAGGACGAGAATTTCCGTAAATTTTCTTCAACCATTGTATTGTTTTCGATGACAGTTACTTTTTTTTCTATTTGATCGTCTTCGTATCTGTTATGGTTTAAAATATAGCAATGTTACCACATGATAAAAGAAATGGCCTGTATAAAGTTCTCCATAATTTTTTTATATTCTCCACATTATGGAAAACGAAAGCACCCCTATCCCACAAATATTCTGAAATAGTAGCGCCATCTTAGTTTACTATTTATTTGGTGACACTTCACCTTTTCGGATTTTTACTTATAGGCATTTGCTGGAGGAATTCAACATTACAAAGGGTTTCCCAAAGATGACTGAAAATTTAATCAACTGATCCACCAAAATTAATTCAGATTGATTTCTTCGAAAGTACATTAGGATAAGTCGAGGAGAGAAAAGTGATATAAAGAGAATATATCCATTATTTTTCAGAAATTTTTTTTTTTCAGTAGTGTATAAATATTGTTTTCTACGGATAATGAAGTGCCAGTTATGAATATGTTCATTTATTAATGAAAATACATAAATATTTGGAATATAAACATCATAATTGATAAAGATTATCAATGCTTTATGGCATTCAATTTCTTTTCAGAGTTCCACTCTGAGTTCATCTCTATATCAGAACAAATGGATAGATTGTAGTAAAAGATATAAACAATGCATGATAATAATGTTGTGCCGTATGCAGAAGAAACTGTCTATGACTATTGGAAAATTTTCTCCGCTAACATTGAATACATTCCTTTCTGTGAGTATAAGCTGATTTGTCTGCTTGAATTGTGATACTTTTGTTCCAGGTCGTTAAGGGATCATTCTCTTATTGCGCAGTATTTCAACAAGTCAATAAGTAGTGATGAGAATATTTGAAGCTCCTATTTAGAACATGTTTCTTGGTAATATAGGTTTCTAGGAAGTGCAATAAATTTTGTTTTAATTTTCCTTTACAAAAGTATGTCTTCTTAGATCACGGTTAATTAGCTAGTGGATGGATGCATTCAAACTAACACAGTAAAGGATTCAAATACTTTTACTCAAATGGAAAAATATGTTTCTTTCATATAATCAGAAGTATTCTAGACATACTTTCATATGAACAAAACAATTAACCGCCCCCCACGCCCCCTCCCGGGTTGGGTGCCCTGTGATAAAAGCTTCGCCCCGCAAAATAAATTTTGCGAGGGAAACCTAATGCCCCACTCCTTCCACCCCCGTTCCTCCAGGAATGGTTCCTAAACTTGCTGCCGGACACTTCAGCAAGATTGTCATGTGACCTCTTTTCAGTCGTAAGTCAGCCTTTAGGTGCTTTTACTTTCAAATCTATTAATTTATTTTATTTTGCTTTCCTAACTGGGTGATTCACTACGCACCTCACCACGCGTTTTGTCAAGTCGTTGGAGTTTCATGTCAGCGCTCTCATTGGCAAATTTTTCTTGCCGTTTCAACTTCTTTTTCTCTAACCTTCTTTTTCTTTGTGTTGTTTCTTTCTTTCCCATAATGTTCCCCACGTGTACCGAAGAAATATCTGTCAACCCTTCCAGAGATTCGTTTAGAAGGGTGAGAGCTAATACACAACAGGGTTCCCCCAGGTGACCTGAGGCAGTACGTTCATGATATCATTTTATATCCTGATGCCACTTAGTCCTCGGCACGGCCTCACCTTGACTTGGGTAGTAATTTGGTAGTATATGCGCCACTTGTTTCACCTCAAAGCTCACTCGTGCCTGACGAAAAACCGTCCCGGGTTTGATTTTGAAGTTTTCCGTCTCCTAGTCATGTTGCAAACCAACTCTATTGACGCCCATCTCACCAAATTACACAAATCATGACATGCCTCTTATGCCTGTTATTACTATTGACCGTTGAGGATTTCTCTAGTTTGGAGCCAACCCTGGATGTGGCAGCAATTTTATGGTGGATCCACCAGTCGTCTACTATATTCGAACGGGTAAACAAAATTTCAAGTCCCTACTGTCGACCGTTAAGGATTTCTCTGGTTTGGATCCAACTCTGAGGGTGGTAGCAATTTCATGGTGAACCCACTAACTGTCATCCATACCCCAATGAGTGTGCAAAATTTCATGTTCCTATATCGGGACTGAACCAGTATATACAATTTCAGCCTAATCGGACACCGGGAAATTTAACATAAAGATTCCCCCTTCACAATAGAAAGACTCAACAAATTCTCTCTGGTCTGGATTCCTGGCCACACTGACCTGGAAGGCAATGGGACTTCTGACTCTCTTGAAAAGGAGGGTGCTGCGAGTAGCTCCATCGGACCAGAATCTGTCATTGGCATTGCTTTAGGCTGGATGGCAAGGAGTTTTAGAGATTTCTGGCAAAATCTTCCAGGATTGGCTCACTACAAGGCGTTCATTCACCCTTCGAAGCTTGAAACCAAGAAGTTGTTGGACTTTAGTAGGAATAAACTACGATGTCTAACAAGCCTCCTTACAGATCACTGTCGTTTGAATCATCATATGCAGAAGACAATGTCTGTCGTCTCTGTTTGAAATATGATGAGACAGCAGAGCATATACTTTGTGCCTGACCTGCCGTGGACCAGATCAGGTTTTCAGAGTTTGGTAGAACCACACTTTTGCCATCCGACCTGAAAGATCACTCGCCATACAAACTAATTGGCTTCGTCAATAAACTGGGTTTATTTGGTCAAGTTTCAATAGGTGTGAGCCACAATAAACCCTTGTGGGTTGCGGTGGAGGGTCATATAGACATACTCACTTCTGACCTAACCTAACCTAACCACCTCCACATTAAAACATACATTCAAGTCAAGTTAAAGATAATCTTCTGAAATATTTTTGTGGGTAATTCCCCAAGAGATCCCCATATCGCGAACTTCATGTAGACCTTTTTATCTCGTAGGGTTCTGTCAGCGTTTGCAATGTAATCGCAAAAAATGTGCTTATTCGCGACTTCTCATTAGAAACCTCCAAAATTATGAGTATTTCTCCACTGAATCATGCATGTTATGTACATATAAATCTTTCTCTTGAATCACTTCATCTATTAAAAAAACCCGCATTGAAATCCGTTGGGTATTTTTGAAGACCTAAGCATACATAAGGACAGACAGCAGGAAGCGACTCTGTTTCATACTATATAGTGATTACCCACGCCATTGGCGGTTATTACAGTGTCATCAAATATATATACCATTCTTTGAGTGCACTTATCCAGTACACGGGTGCATAGATTCCAGCCCACATTCTTGAATTCATATTTCATTTCGATTCAAGATTATAAAATGAACATGTTTACGATTATTTCGGAGCAATTGGGTTTCTAATTGGGAAACCTGATACCTGAAAAATTCAACATTAATTAGTTGTTTTATTTCAGCATTTCCAAAATAAATATAGATCACCTACACTTCTCTCTGTTCATTGGAATAACATACAAAATTGGCTTAACCAAGAAGCGGTAAGTTCAGAAAAAAGCTGATTATTGATTGACTACATAATAACCAACTACAATTTTTCCGTGCAAGGAATCGCATAAGCTTCGACTTCTGAGCATCGTAGAAACAGATTTTGACATATTTTACCATTCGTTCGTTGAGCAGATTTCCAATCTCTTTGATATAATTGCAGATATGTAATCGATGTTCTTGTGTGATGAGAGATTTGGATGTCACTGAATTAGTACAAGAGCACTGTGGAACTTCAATACCAACTGAAAATCGATTCCATTTGGGTGTTCTGATGGTATCGATTAGTTTTTATCACTTGGAAATTGAACTTACCTCCAAAGAATATTTATTTTGATCCAAATGTAGTTATTCTCCTCATATGAGTGAAGACTTTCAGGAAACTTTTGGAATATCTCTCATTGCGAAATTTTCTGATTTCAAAATTACTCCAATCGACTCCACAGTCGATTTTTTGGGAAAAGTACCACCTACTATTCCCACACTAGAATCCATAATGCCGGAAATTACTCTTCGACAACGTCTAGTCAGGCGAATTTTTTAACAGCTCAACATCAACAAGGCGTCTGGTCCTGATGAAGTGCCGTTATCGTACTTAGAAAATTCTCGAACGAACTCGCACCCTTACAAGACAAGGATTTTTCCTTCTTGTTGGAAGATTGCTCTGGTTCAGGTCATTCCCAAGAAGGGTTAGAAAAATCTTCTAAATAACTATAGACCAGTCGCTTTGCTATCAGTGATATCAAACATCATAGAAAAAGCCGTAAACCACTATATCCTTGAATATTTGGAAGGCTTCAACATCCTGAGCGATCATCAATATGGCTTTCGGAAACAAAGATCAATAGGCGTATGTCACCCATATTTGGAATAACGCAATCGAAAAACACGGAGAGTCAAAAGCTGTTGCGCTGGATATCTCTAAGACCTTTGACCGTGTGTGGCATGAGAGTTTCCTGGCAAAACTTCGATGCTATGGCTTGTCGGATCATTTTTGCGTATGGCTCTCCAGCTTCCTGAAAGAACGTTCCCTACAAGTGGCCGAATACTTTTACCATTAACGCTGGTGTTCCCCAGGGATCCATATTGTCTTCAACCCTCTTTTGATTGTATCTCAACGACTAATTGCAGAAAACCAAGAATCCAATATACTGCTTTGTTGATGACAGCACACTCCTCTCGTAAATCCATTTGGATTCCAGGACATCGGCTGCAGATGCACATCTTTACCGGCAGCAAAAAGTTGCATATCTTAATGACGATCTCGAAGTTATTTCGAATCAGGGTGAAAGTTACCAGGTTCAATTTAATGCCACAAAAACCCAGGCACCGGTTTTCTCGAAAAAAATGAATGTCTCCGAACCGGATATAATAATGTCAAGACAGACAATTCCGCTTTTCGCTCCACTAAGTTTGTTGGGGGTTAAAATGGACTCCAATATGTCTTGACATAATCATGTCGCTGCTGAGAAGCAGCAAAGGCTACTTATCAGAAACTTGAAACACTGTTCCAAACCAGTGAACTGTACACACCTCAGCAAAGTTTCATGCTTCATAAAGCTCAGATCAGACCTTCTTTGGAGTCACTTGAACACTTCCACGAGATGTATTCAAGTGACTTGGCACTTTTGATTCCACCAAGAGCGGTACATATCAGAAATACGCGACAGACTGTGGTTCATCGTTTCGAGGTTCAACTCATTACACTTCGAACTTCATTGTTCAAGAATTCTTTCATTTGGAGAACTGCGTTTATGTTAAATATTGTATGAAAGCATTCATACAATATAGCTCCTGAATGAATTGAGTTTCAAGTGGTTTAAAAGTGAGAAATAATAAGTTAAAGATACTGCTGTGTCCAGAATCATCTCTACTATCTATTAGTGTATTTTGTATTAATCAAGATTGAACCAAAAGACAAAGGTGTTACAAAAACCGATATCATCCGTGAAAAATCGTCAGGAAAAAACCGATCGGGGAGTTCTAAAGGAGTGCTGTAGACAAAATAGTTTAAATAAACAACTATGTCTACAATATCTTATCAATCCCCATTGGACCAGTGGCGTTCTGAAAAGGAGAAATTGTGACTGATGAAGAATGTCCATTACTAATGAAAGAATTTTGGAGGAATTAAAGAGAACTAAACAGAAACTGAAATTGATCATCGAAGCGGTAGAAGTACGAATCTCATTAAAAATTGAAGATCTGAATAGAAAACTTCTTCAGTTAGAAAAAGAAAGCCTACAATTAATGAATGCGAATGAGAAATTGGAAAGAAAAGCTAAAGAGAACAATATTATTATTTTTGGCTCAGAAATTGAGAGAAAGGACTCAACACTAGATTACATAACACAAAAACTCAAGAGTTTAGTTGATGTGGATATTCTGGAAAGTAATATTATCAATTTCTACCCTCTTGGAAAAGTGAATAATCCACCAATGAAGGTTGAGTTTACAACGTTCTTGAGAAAAAAATCAATATTAAACAACACAAAAATGTTGAAAGGAACGAATATATCTATATCGCATGATCTGACAGTAAAGCAAAGGGAAGAGTATAAATCATTGAGGCGACATTTAAATTTGGCTAAAGCAGACAACAGTGGAAACTGCTTCATCAGAGGCAACAAACTATACGTCAACGGCCGCAAATACACATCGGAGGAATTGAATAGGGAAGGAGAAGCTGAAGTAGAAATTCCAGAAAAACAAATGAGTGCTCCCAGTACACCAACCCCATCAGTATTTAGGGAAACTTTCAGTCAGAATTTGGAAATTTCTAAACCATCAACCGAAAATATCCCACTCAAGAGTACTCCTAGTCAACATCCCGGGAAAACAACAAAAGATGTATTTGATAAATTAAAAATGAAGACCCGTTCCATCAAAGAATCAAAATAATCAATAAATTATTATTAGTCTCCATCTAGAATCAAAATAATTTGTATTTTTTCAAGTTTATCTCCTAATTTGAAGTTTTTCTGTTCTTTTTTGTCCCTCATAGCATTAATATACATACAACATAAAACATATATTGACTTGAGAATCAAATCAATGGATCCCTTTATTCAGAAATATCGAAATGAACCAAAAAATGCTGTAAGGATACAAAAATTGACAGATTTCGATCTATATGTAGAAATAGGAAAAAATCTTTAAAGATATTCCACACCAATATCAGGAGTATAGTAAAAAATTTTGATGAGCTATGCATATATCTAACTAGTTCCAAAATCAATTTTGATATCATTGTATTAACAGAAACTTTCTTTATACCTGACGCAAACATATTTGGTATCACAGGTTATGACACGCTTTATAATGAATCAACACTCAACAGAAATGATGGAGTAGTAGTGTTCATCAGGAAAAATTACAACTACTAGCATTTAAATATAATTTCGGGTAATATAAAGATACTTAAAATCAAAATGAAATACAAAAATAAAACAGTGATCCTCTCATCTACATATAGAGATCCAAATCCATGTCCAAATGAATTCAATAACCAATTTTTCAGTTATCTGCAGAACATCAACAACGGCGATTATCATATAATAACAGGTGATTTAAACATCGATTTATCAACAGAAATTAATCATAGTGAAGAATATAAAAGCAACTTAGAATACTTTGGTTACATTTCATACATGAATGTAGTAACACGGCCTGATAGCTCTACATGTCTAGACCATTTCTTCGTTAAAAACAATACACATTTTCACGATAATATTGAGTCGTTCATTTTCCAAGATCAGATGAGTGATCATAGACCGATAGCTCTTATGGTAGAAGTAGGAGGTAATAACACAAGTAACACGATGAAAAGTATAAAAAAATACACCAACTATCCGAGACTGAAGTTAGATTTACATAACGAAACATGTAATAACATCTATGAAGAGGATAATGTCAATGTAAAGTGTGAAATATTTCTCAACAAATTGAAGTTTTATATTAATAAAAATACCACCGAAGTAAGAGTTAGAAACAAGATTAATATTAGAAAGAAATGGATAACACAAGGAATACTAACATCCATATCACAAAAAAATGATTTATACAAACGTTCTCGGGATAATCCTGACGATGTACAAATTGAAAGACTTTATAATGATTGTAAAAATAAAATAAGAAACCTTATCAAAGCAGCAAAAAAATGTTTTTGATATATTGATAGAATTAGATTGGAGAACCAAAACAATATACATGAAGAGCTAGAAATTTCAAATGCATTCAATGAACACTATAACGAAGTAGGTTCCAAACTCGCAAACAAAATTGATGCACCGATAGCAATATTTCGACGATGATTACTGTCAACATCAGGGAGCTGAGATGATAGACTTTGAATTGATACAAATTTAATTTATAATTGAATACTAACAATGTTAGTGAGGTTGGTCGCTTTGGGTTAGAGTTGAAATTAAAATATGAATGTTATAATCTTGATAAAAATTGGAAACAACTGTAAACATACGAGACATATGAATTCAAATGGAAGCTACAAAATTTGTGCGGTACATGAGGAATAATCATAAAAAATTTTAAATTTGTTTGAGGATAAAACGTGTTGAACTCAGGTTAGAAACACATCACTTGTCAATTTATTAAAATTATTAGAAGAAATAGACTTGGCATTTGCCACTGGTGCAATTAATCCAAGAGTTATAGTTGCTTCCAGAAGAAAAATAGTTTTGTAATATTATGAATGAATTGAGGAATTATATTTCAATTTTATATTTCCAATTTTTATCTATAAAAAGTAAATATGAATATATTTCACTTGAATGTTTCAAGTCAGTTTTTCTATTTAAACAATTTTGTGATTGTGAAATGTGAGTCATTTCAAGGAATAATATTTTAGACACATTTCTCTCTTTCGTCAAAATTTTCACTGAGTTTAAATCCATCATATGTCCATTCTTATAAACATGCTCATATCTTTCTGGATGAAGTCTGCAATCACTTTTGTGTGCAGATATTCTATCTTTTAATAATCTGGCAGTCTGATCAATGTATTCAGCACTGCAACTTAAACAAGGAATACTATAAACTAATTAAGATTGAGATTTTTTTGGAATTTTATATTTAAGGTTTGAAAAAAGTGAATTAATTGTTAAAACAGGTTTATGTGTAATTTTTATATTATCTATATTTTTGAAAATTCGTGTGAGTTTGGGTGTTATTTCAGTGGTGAAAGGTAAAGAGGTGAAGAGATTTGAATTTCATTATTGTTATTATTATCATTGTCATGACTTGTAGGAATTAAAGTACGAAAGTACAAATTTATTTCATTATGGAACTTTCTGAATGATATCTTATTTAATAAGGTTTTCGGATATGAATTTTGTTAGAAAAGGTGAAAGGACGAGTCAGAAATTCTGATAACACGTTGTTTCATTTGTTTGACTAAATTGACTTTCATTGATTGTTTATGTAGAGACTAACTCAAATCGACCAACCTCACCAACATTGTAAGTATTCAATTATAAACTTAAATTTGTATTGATTCCAAGTCCATCATCTTCGCTTCCTGATGATGAAATTAACCATTGTCGAAATATTGGAAATATAATGTTATAAGAGTACACTTGCGCTTCGCTGCTATTTCCAAATAACTCCAAGGAGACTACCTCTTTCTCTCTTTCTCCCTCTCTCTTTCTCTCTCGATTTATATATATTTTGATTGATGCAACAGGTTTTCTTTCAAATGTATTACTATCAATAATTGATTACTGACACTTGTTTACAAAAAGGATTTGAAGTTCTTATCATTATTTGCGAGCGCTTTCGATAGCTGGCAGTGCTATCATCATGGCTCTATTGAATCTGAACGTTTGGTCTTCTTGTTTTTGATATCCACCCCACAAGGTAAAAAGCAACTAATATCAAACTATCGAACGAGTTCTAGAATATTTGAACGCAAGCAGATAATACCAAGCCGATACCTGAATCTAGCTGCATAAAAGGACGAACAAGAAGACTAAACGTTTAGATTCAATAGAGCCATGATAATGATAGCACTGCCAGCTATCGAAAGCGCTCGCAAATAATAATAATCCAAATCCAATATAACAATATTTATTATTTTCAGTATCTCTAGAGACAACTCAGTTAATCGATTGAGAATGAAGTTTTTGTCATGCCGTAATTGAACTCTGTTACAAATAGAATGTCCTAACTGAAAAATATATCAACAATGATACTTTCAAGACCTCTCTCTGAACTCCAAATAGCTACAGAAGGTCTACCGCTTTGTTCCGCTCTGTATTTGGCTCCATCCCACTTGACCGCACGCATTCAACTTAGCAGCAACAAACAAATTGCCTCATACCAAAAAAATATTTCGACTGTACTTTTCAGGTACAGTGACGAAGCACTATATTTTGACACTGAATGGGTGTCATTAAAGCCGTCTGTGCAAGAAAAGTCATCAACTTCAAGCCTGCGGCCCATTAGCCGCGAAAATAAGAGTTTTCAATTCCGTGCCGCGATACTTTGAGCAGACGATGAGAGTTTCTGCCGTTATGGATCGTATTTCTTAATCTTATATATGAATTTTCCCGACATTTCGTAATTGGAACTCCGATATTTGAATATCGTAGCGAAAGGAATGGAATGAAATACGGTCGGAATTTATATTGGATCCAAGTATAGAGCATCTGCTATTGCTCCGGCAATTCGCGATTTTCCTCCGATTTTCTCGGAAAAAAAATTAACGAGTTCGATTAGTCGCGTGTAAC
This sequence comes from Leptinotarsa lineolata, assembly GCA_015342045.1. NCBI lineage: Eukaryota > Metazoa > Arthropoda > Insecta > Coleoptera > Chrysomelidae > Leptinotarsa > Leptinotarsa lineolata. The sequence goes on along the minus strand of WOGR01000584.1, from coordinate 7,953 downwards.
TGACTTTGATGTGTTTCGAAGAAGCATATATTTTTTTTGTATCCTTTCAAATTGTCTGGATTATTGTCAAACGCAAATCGCGTCTCAATCCACTGACCTTCAAAGGAAATGTTTCTTGAACTGCATATGCGTTCCAACTCTCATTTTGAGTAATATTAACAAAATTGTTGATGAGTTAATTGATGTCGAATGTGTATCAAGTCAAGCTTTGACATCGTCCGCCGACACGATTCGTCCTCTGTTCGTCGACATAACCTCAATCTAGACTACTAATCCCATACCTATAACAAAATTTCATGCATTTATGAAATTTTAGTGAGCCTTCAGGGCATGCGCAATGAAGTTTCATGACATTTCCAAATCACATGGGCGTATCGCAGGAAAGGGGGATTTTTTAGGAATATCAGGTGAAATACTTTCATACTTTTCATACTTATGTTTACAGAGAAATCTGCGAAATAAAAAAAATGTATTATAATAGGTATTCTGCATACTAATAAACATTTTGCACATTTAGTGACACTTTTGATTACAAAACCAGCTACGTAAACCAAATCATTTTCAGTGATTATATTAAATAAGGATACAAATTCTTGGACATGATCGTAATCATCTATTACTCCCGCATGATTGAACCAATACTTCTTCATGGAACATCTTTAATAAGTTGAAATAATCAATAAGCAGCAATTTTTATGTAATTAAAGAGAGAAGTATACTAGAAATTATTATATTATATGTAGTTTATATACAATAATAAGACAAATATGATTTCTTCATATAGTGATCATTTACTCCTATCGAGTGGAATGGAAATCATGAGCATGATTTCTATTTGTTATAATGCTCCGAACCATGAAAAATAATGATGAATACATATGTCACAGTAAAAAATAATAACTTCAGGTGGTCTTGACTAAACTTCTATGTCAACAAGTGATCTACTGAAATATCATTCTTATTATATGTGTCATAGACACCCATAAGTGAAGTAGCTGTGATGATGAATCCTTTGACTGGAGTGCTATTCTTAGTCAAATACAATGAAACACCTGCAGAATTTTTCAAACCCTTCAAGTATTCGATAGAATCTGTAAAGACACAGCCCGAGAATAGTTCATTTTTTATTCTCGAAAGTCATTTGTGTCCACTAGCATGAGCATTTCTTGAATTACATAGATCAAATAATCGGTCTACAATTCTAATGAACTTCACTGTACCCTCAACATTTCTGAATTCTGGTAGATTGACATAAACTCCAATGCATCTGCTACACTACTACTTAGAGTTTGGGCAGCTGAATTAAGAATGAAAAATAATCGATTGAACTTGTCAATTGGTACTAGGCAGCAATCAAAATTTTTCCAAAGATTCTTACATATTCAGCGCACCGAAATCATTCAATATATTCACTTACTTCTCTACTTCATCTAGATTCTCTCAATGAGATATTGATGGCTGAGTTTCCAGCTTAAGTTGAATCCTACAATTAAATATATTACTGCAATTGTATATTTTATTCACCAATTTTATTAAAAAAAACTTACCTCATTAACAACTGTGACAACTTTGAAGTTGGTATTGCATGTAGATTCAATGTTCTCCTTGAAGAATGTGACAGGGTATCTGATGGTCTTTTGATGGCTTCTAACCATTCACTGTAACTATATTCAGGTATCCTAGAATAATACAATAAAATTACAGTCAAATATAATTCCATTTGTTCTATAGCCTTGCCAGAGCCTAGCATACACTATTACAAAAATCATTTTTTAGCGTTATAAATCATCTTTTCAATTTTAAGTAATGCACTTATTTCTGTACTTACAGTAATATGTGGAATTTAAGTTTTCTCATTTTATGAATCCTTACTGGGTTAGTGAATATCTGCAATTGCTTTTTTAATAATAATGGTAACTTTCAAGCCAGTACTAGCTACGTGAATCCAAAGTTGTAACTATTGTGAATAATTCAAGGGACTTTAACCTATACATTGTGAAATAACTGTATTGGATATTAATGTTTTTAGAATCATAACTGACTTACTTAAGGAATATAACACCTTCTGGGTGATTCAACGAAGAATTCCTACACCAAAGTACAAAACACCTCATTTTTTCAAGAATAGCTATCAAGCCAACGACGCCTATGAACAAAATGGTCAAAGCCTTATGTCAACGTCTGAAATGACAGTCTTTGAGCCTCCTGCAGACACGTTTCCATAAATTCAATTTGGATGAATTTTTATAGTAGCAGGGATATAAACATTAGCAGTCTAGTTATAGGTTATGTCGGTGCCTCTGTCTTTCACTACAAGGCAACAAGCTGCAAACCAGAGCTCAAACACATCGCATTTATGAATCAACTTCAGATAGCGCTTTGCAAATGACCTTTTATATGAGGATTCACTTCTCTGTCGATCCTGTAGATGGCGTCTTTATAAGGAAATAGGTATGTCATCGCCGTTACTTTCTCAGGCTTGTAATTTAAGGACAGTTGAGTCCAGCAATGCATTTGTGGTTCAGCTTAGTACCATTGATGGAACCTATGGTGAGTTGAAACAAAGCTGTCTGGTGTTGAGTCATAAATAAGTTGTGTTTGGGCTCTGGTTTTTCAATTGAATTTTATAGTTTATAATCCATTAAGGAAGTTGTTTCAAGGATACTTTGCACACGCCAAAAAATCCAACCTGAAAATTCAATGATGATAATAATAATGACCTCAATTAACAATTCATGTAAAACATAAAATGAAATGAAATAAAGTGAAACCTCCGGTATGGTTGAAGGAGCTCGATTAGTCAAGACTGCTCTTCCCCAGAAATCGGCAATACAAAACTAAAAAAAAAAATAACTAAGGCTAAATATTGTGACCATATCTATTGAGTAATACAAAATTATAATGAATTCACTCGAAAGATAGGCACAATGCGTACGGCAGCTCTTAGTCGATATGCAACAAAACTTTCAGTATCCTAATATTTCAGCAATTGAATGTATTTTTTTGTGTATTGAGATCTAAGTCACACAGCAAATAAAATGAATAGTATGTGATCTGATCTGTAGCCAAATCTAATCAAATTGAGTTCTTCAAATCACAGCAATGAAGTGAATCTATTAAAATCTGAGATTCTGGAAATACTAGATATTCACAAAATACTGGCTGGAAAATTGAACAAAGGTAGAAATCAAAATCTGAATATACTCCAAATTTGTCATTCATTTATGTGTGGAAAATTGTAAAAACCGTATCATGATTCTAGATAAAAGTACGCTTTCAGGTATCTGAAGAAAGTCCAGGTAAAAATCAGAAGAAAATACTACTGATAGAATTCGTATCAATGACAAAAAAATAATAGGGAAGGTACCAAAATTACTTCACCAGAGTACACTCAGTTCAGGTTTACACTATAAAAGGATATTAACTCAAAAACTAATAATTATATCATCTTGATATATCAATATTTTTATTGCTTGTGAAATAGATACTATAGTTATTATCAGAGAAATGAGTCAATTATAGGTAAATTTGCCTGTTATTTTCCCGCCGAGCTGTACTGTAGTCTTCTCCTACCAGGAACGGGACAGACTTGGAGCATGTACTTTTCTGATAAAAAAATGTGAACGTAGATAATGACATTCATCGAACTGGGTGAATGGAAAACTCACCATTCAGCAAATTAAATAAAAATTTATTTCAGAGCAACCAGAGATAGAAGTTCTTGTTCTTCACTCGATAATGATTCCAGACAAATTCCGTAGGAGCTCTTCCGCAGAAAACTATCGTTAAAGTCTCCAACAATAAAATCCTTTCCAAACGAAGTGTTCCATTAACCAAAGAAATCACGAAAAACTTTTCTAATGAGATAGCGTCACTCATTCTGGAAAAATGGTTGAGACTCAGAATCCTCATCAAGTGCAACCGTTTATGGAGCTTTCAAAATCTATATACGTAATTATATTCGAAACTAGTTTGAACCACACGGCTCACCGCTTAGTAAATCCCTTCTCGTAACTCCCGTCCCCTACCTTTTTCCAAAAGGCCCCTTCTCTTCGCCTTTCTCATGATGTAGAATCTCCTACGGCTCAAGTCTATTTTGAGGAATTTCCTCAATATAATTTTGACAACACCTCATTTGTACAGGGAATTAATTCTTATACGTGTGTTGGAAAAATTAGTAACAAAAGACATTCGAGAAGACCTAGAACTTTCAATAAGTAATAAAAAAAAAATGTTTCATCTATAAATATATCGTCTCAAAAAATGAGAACTGAAAATCTTAGCAAGGCGAAAGATGTAATTTGGGTTGCCTTCTCCTAAGGAGTAGGCAACCCAAAATAATCTGGTATCACCTACGGTATTATGAAAATCAAATGGAAAGTAGTTGGTTTTCATGAACACTACAAGATTACAGATTAGAAACTCCGAAAAAAAATAATTTTGTCATTATTCCTAGAAAATTTAGAGGAAATGAAAAAAATACTTTCCTAAAAGATATTACGAAGATATTTCATCTAATGTATCACACATAGAGTGTTGCCGTTGTTAAATGTAGCTTAACAGAAAAATATGTTTTTATGCCCATTTCAAAAATATTTTCGGAAATATTCAAATTAATCTCCAGAGGAACTTAACGAAGCCATTTTGATTTGTGCACTTGATATGATTTGAGATATACTGATATTTTAATTTATGAGAGAAATTTCGAAAAAAAACCTGAGGATGGAGGAGCGAGCGCATAGTCAGCAACATAATAACGTTTTCATTATATGTTTCTCTCAGGGCGATGAATTACAATTTTCGACGTTGTGTAAACGTAAACAAACATGTATCATATTTACTCCTCGGAGAGTATATACAAGATAAAAAATTTTGAGTATGGTGATCTGCATCAACATCTTTAAAGAATGAGTTGACTTATATTACTACAAACATCTCATATAACCACTGACTCTTCACACATATATTCACATCATACATAACCTTTCTAAGCAAACAACCGATAAACAATCTGATGAATACAATGCGAATGCTGAAACAGGTACAATATAGATCTTTATATTGAACAGATGTCTTTCGTATGATGGGGAAAGCATGTACCTACTCAATCAATTCTTGGCAATTTTGAAACGTTTATGGAAGTGTGCACGGTACAAAATATTTTTAAATAAGTCAAATTAAAAACTTGGTGGAATACAAAACATTCTACTTGGAGAATGGTGAATTTTTTAAGATTCTTCAAATGTTAGTTTGCATTACACACTTCATTGATGGTGATATTCAATATCCTGCAATAACTTTGTTCAATTTTCATTATCATTATGGAAAACTCCTATATTGAAATATACATATTTTCATCATATCGCCAGAACTTTTGGCCTGTTCATACTGAACACGCCTGAAGAAGCTGTAAAGCGAAACACGTGTGGCAGTTTCGTAAACTAGTCAATGGAAATCCTACAATTTATCAATTATTCGATAGTGCACATGAATACACATTCAGGAAGTTTTCTGAGAATTCAGTTAAGTTTCATACTTTCTTCTCCAAACTTTCACCTTGGCAATGGTAATCTGTAGAATTCATTTCCATTGTGCCGCTTGAATGAAGCAATATGAAAAAAACGTCCGGTATTGTGGCTTTTACACTTCATGAGATCTTCTGTTGATTTAGCGTTTTTCATTCCTGCAGGTTGTGGAAGGTTGAGAACTCAAAAACATTGACTTCTCCATAAAAGTTGTCTTTGAAAAAATATTCAGTTTTTGAACTTATCAACGCTCTGAATTACTTGCAGAAATGTATCTTTAATTCTCGGATGAAAAATGTCATCGAAAGTTTTGCTTTTCAAATTCCAATTTATTTTTCCATTCGAGCATAATTGAAATCAGAATACTAAAATTATAGTCAAGCAAGTCTCATATGCCATACATTTCCTTAACTTCGCTTCAGACAAACACGAAACGAATTTGCTCAGCATGAACTGGTGTTTTCAGTGAGTGATGTGCACAATGCTTCATTAGTATTTTCACAACACATATTCCCATCTGCATTTCAAATTATCAATTCCACGTAGATGATGCGTTCTTCAAAATAATGCATTACGCTTGCCACCATAATAAATTGAAGTGAACGTATGAGAATACATAACAATATGTATGCGGAATGTGAATCAAGATGTATAGATAGTCATAGCAATTCAAATGAATGTCTCACAAGTTTCTAATCTCACGGATTAATATAAGATCATAAACAATACGAGGCTCAACGAAGTTGGGTGAATATTTGTAGAATAGTTTCATACTTCCACGAATCACGTATAAATATATTCAGAAATACACACCACTATTACATTAGGAATATCTGTAGAAATTACTGTAGCTACGATGTTCAATTTCCGAATACAAACTTCAGACAATGAATTGCCTGAAGTTTTTGTCTCTTCATTCAACTACATCGCGTCAATTCAATATTTGACGCCCTTTGACGGTACGCAAGGGTTGTCAGGAATTTTAAGTGACCCAAGACACCACGACACCGGGCAGCTATAGTGGAGATCCAGGAATCTGTGTGAACTAGACGCAATCTGTAGCCATCAAGTCAGATTTTATTTGACTTTTCTGGGAATCCATTTTGTTTGCCAGCTGTAAAGAAACTATTTCAGGAAAGAAACGGAACAATCAGGTATCATATATTTATTTAAACCGAATCCCTACCATCAATATTCAATTACCTATTTATACAGGGTCTGTAGCTTGAGCTAGCAGGAGTGCGGCAAAAGCATCTACGACTCCACTAGCGGTATCACCTATCGTGGAGGAGGAAAGCAGATGTTTATCCAGAAAGCGCCAGACGTCAATCAACCCGAGTCAGTTTTGAAAATTCCGTTATGAATACAGACGATTTCGACTCGTTTCGACACCATAACATAAAACCTAGTGAAATGCTAAGAAGATCCCTGAACGTAGAGAAAAAAAGACAGGCAGACCAAGTGGAAAAGCACAGATGTTTCGAAGATGAAATGGAGCAGAACCGAGAGGCAATCTACAAAGGTTCTGAAAGGTACAGGAGTAAAAACAGGCAGAACGAAAGTTTTCGAAGAAGAAGAGGAGCAGGACCAAGTGGCCATCCACAAAGGCCTCGATATGCAAATAAGAAAAAGATGGGTAGAACCAAATAGAAACCACAAAAGTCCCAAAGAAGAGGAGAAAAAAAAGATAAGCAGAAGACAGTGTTAGAGTAGAGAAAGATGAAGCTTCCCGACACGAACCTCTACTCGTGGTGAGTTCTCACGGATAACTTACTATACGGATCATATACTTGAAATTCTCATCTTCGGTGATTAGGTCGGCTTCCATCTAGTAGTTAGTGGAAGAATTGGTACCTCAGGGAAGACTGGATCTTTCTTACAACTTCGGTTCGGGCGGCTTCCGCACATTTGAGTCGGTCGGCTAGGACCGATGTTGGTCGGCTAATGCTCGACTCATGAACGGATCAGAAAGTTTGCTGAGAACACAGAAGGATCTTAGTTTCTCGGTTTTTGCTGGCTCGGGTCAGTGTATTAAATTCAATTCCACTCTCCGAGTCCTGCTAGTAAATAGATGAAATTCAAAACTTGGACTTAGTAACTTTGATACCCACGTTTAACTAGATCAGATGGTCCCCCGGTTAGACTATTTCTCCGTCTGTCATCACAGAGGCATTAGTGCCTATTCCTTGAGAGTTGCACTATACTTGACAACTCGCTGCTAATTAAATCGAACTCCTTTGTTGAGACAGTTTCAGATAATTATTTTTTTTCCGGCTCGTTTCAATTTTGTCTAGCGCCTTAAAATCTGATGGCAGGTACCTATCTCTGCAGTGGACGCATCGGGTCTATCAGGCCCAAGAATTCATAATGGTTTGTGGCATTTTTACATAAAAGCGCGTACGGTGCTATGAGCCTCAAAACCTTCAAG
>WOGR01000583.1:494-24204 GCA_015342045.1 Leptinotarsa lineolata | reverse complement strand
TTTTTTCGAGAGTTGACTACCCGTCATCAATCACCGCCGATAATGGAAAACAGCTTGCGAGTCAAGAGCTACGTAAATTTTGTCAACAGTATGGAATTATTATTTTTCATACTATACCTTACTGGCCTCAACAAAATGGCGAAGTTAAGAGGCAGAACAGATATCTTGAAAGAATAAAAATAAGTCAGTCACTCGAACAGAATTGGAAGAATGAACTCCAGGATTATTTAGTGATGTACAACAGCACTCCCCACTCGGGAAAAACTCCCCACAGGAAAAACTCCAGGTAAACTTTTCTTCGGTCGACAATTCAGAGATAAAATTCCAAGTATTGTGGACTTTGAAAATAAAATAGACAACGAATTGAGGGACAGAGATAAAATAGAAAAAGAAAAGGGGAAAGAATATAGCGACAGAAAAAGAAGAGCAAAAGATGATTGCTTTCAAGAAGGAGATAAGGTATACGTAAAGAAATGCAGAAAGGAAATAAAACTTGCCCAAACTTCACACCCACTTTCTATACTATTGTAAATAAAAAAGGTGCTGATGTTCACATAAGAAACGATGAAACGGGACAAGAGGTAAGACGGAAATGTTATACACCTGAAAAAGGTTGATGGAGAATGGAAAATATTAACAGATGATAAAGGATCGAATCTCTGATCATTATGGAAAACAAAAAGATTATGTGATTGGAAATGTCGTTGTTTATTATTGTACTTCATTATCAGGTTATGTGGTTTATCATTATTGCTGTTAATTACTACTACTATTGATTGAACCTGTCTGTATTTAATCATGTATATGTATATATTGGTATTGTGATAATTTAATGTTGCTTTGACATTTAGAATGAAAACAAGGAAGAGATGTAGTATTCTGTTGTACTATTCCGTTGTAGTCCGTTGTATCAATAAATGGATCGATGAGACATGAATGAGTAACCCCTGATAAGGTAACCGAAGGGAACAGGGATTATTCAGCCTTGTCTAGGCGGTCGGTTAGTGAACAAGTGTTTTATTTGATATTACAGTCACCAAAGTTTCAGCCATTTTGGACGTGCAGTTTTTACGCAACAGTCGGTTGAGTGAGTTTGTGCGAGTGTTTTTATAAAATGGACAAAATCAATTATCGAGCTGATACCGAATATTTGTTTTTGAAAAGCAGTATGCCTGCACAAATCAAAGATGAGTAAGAGCTTGGGATACGATGAACGTTCAGGACGTCCAAAAACTGCAACTACCGACGAAAACATCTCCAAAGTTCACCAAATGGTGCAAGAAGATCGCTGAATTAAAGTGAAAGAGATAGCAGAGGTTATGAACATGTCCAAAGAACATGTTTGTCACATATTGAATCAACATTTAGACATGAGAAAGCTGCCCGCGCATTGAGTGCAGCGTTTGTTCACGTTAGACCGAAAACGTGTTCGAATGAACATTTCCAAAGCTCTGTTGCCGCATTTTAGGCGCAATAAATCCGATTAATTACTGTAGATGAAACCTGGATTAACAAAAATAAAGTCCAAATAGTGGACTATAAAGGGGGCTGGGAAAGTGATGGCAACTGTTTTTTGAGATGGTCATGGAGTCATCGATTATCTTCAAAAAGGAGAAACCATTACAGGAGCATACTACGCATCATTACTTGATAAGCGGAAGGAAGAATATGCAGAAAAACGGCCACATTTGCAAAAAAAATCCTGTTTTACCAAGACTGCGAACCGTCTCACACCTTTGGCCAGGGCAAAAATCCACGAATTACAGTTTGAACTGCTTGACCATCCACCTTATTCACCAGATCTAGCCCCAAGCGACATTTTTTGTTTCCATATCTCAAAATTGCGCTCAAAGGACAGGGATTTTGATCAATTGAAGACGCAAATACGTTCGTGAATAATTATTTTGCAAAAAAAAACGCCGAGTACTACGTGTTACAGCGACGTGAGCATCGCTGGAAGGAGACTGTTGAAAATTAAAAAAAAATGTATTGTATCTTTGTTAGGTCAGAAACTTTTCAGACCACCGTCTTATTTCACATATTTTCCTTGCAGTCTATCCAGAAATGTCTGAGAGTGGAAGAATTTCAAGAATGCAAACATGCCGGTACATCAAAGGAAGTAACACAGTCGTCTTAAGAAGTGGCACTGTAATTCATCTACAAAGTACCTGAGATATTTCTACCCGCCAGGACCCTTGAGCACGCCGCTAAGGAGCCATTAAAATAGCGGCAAAAACATTAAAAGAGGCGGCCGATAGTGTTTAGCATATTGCGTTAAATATAATATTAATAGGCGTCGGAGTGGGAGTATTAATATAACTTTTCCAATGACTTTCGGGTTGAACCGCGCTCAAAGGTTTGCATTGTTCGACGTTTCGGCTTCGACTATGAAGCCATTTTCAAGAAGTAGAAAAGTATGGCTGTACTGAGAGACATACTGGTATGACCCTCATTGACCCATATTTCATCCAAATAAAAAATAGATTAACCCAGTCTTCTGGCTTCCTTTATTCCTCCCTAATAGTTTCTTCTCCTTTCTACAATCTCTGATTTTCCTATTAACATACTCTTTCTATCTTGTTTTCCAAAAGTGAAGTTCAGCTCTTGTAATATCTTCCATAATATTATTCTTCTTATATCAATGATGTTGTTAAAAACAGCATTACCCTACTCACCTGTCTGACATAGCTGATTCGAAACTTTCTGAATAAGATTTTCCATTCAACGACCGCCTGTAAATATCCTCTCGGCTCTGGGAATGTACTATTTGGCCGTTCATTTTATGTTTATTCTCTAGCATTTCTTGCGGTCCATCTAAAATGATATGAGTCCCACGATACTCATCACCATATTCACTTTTGGTGCTACTCATCTTTCCAGAAGAAGTATTCGATAAGTCACTAGTGGATCCTTGATAATCATTAGATTTGTCACTCAAGTAGGCAGTCGAATCCTTCACCTGAACCTATAATAACATTGAATTGTTAGAATATTGGAATGATTATGGTAATTTTGGGAGAAATAAATATAATTGAAATTATGATAAATAAGAATGTTCATAACTAATCAACAAGAAATACCATGAATACTCATAAAATGAATATGAGAACTAATATAGTATGTGACTATTTTATTTATTATTACCAAGTGACCTTAAGCAGGAACATTATTCAAGAAGTCTCAAGTGTTTTGATGTTAGATGCTAAAAGACAAAATGCTTTCAAAATTCTTTGGGGAAATTGAAACATTTTGTTTTTTTATATTTTGAACTGACTGTCAATCGTGTATTTAAGTACTTATATGAGGATGTACTTATTATGTATATGAACTTTTTGCAATTAATCCATCTGAACTACGTAATTGATTGACTCTTTCCAAATATTTCTTCACACATCAAGAAGAATAATCTTGTGTTTGCATATGCAAAAATTGCGAGGTGACTTTGACTTTTAATTTAAACTTTTTCTAGCGACCCGTGAGCTGAGTCATGTTTGTTATTAACAGCATGTTGATCACATCACTCACGCGTACCACCGGTTGGGAACCCCTGCTCTAGAGTATGCTTTTAACCTATTGAAAGGAAGACTTGGATACGTCTTTTTGTGTTTGCATCGTCACGTCATTGTTGATTATCTTCAATTTTTGAAATCATATTATACTCGCTTCATGTTTGTTCTTGCATGTCAGCTATAACTTCTTTATAAATCATTTTAATAAATTACTAGCTGATATTTTGATTTCTGTTGGTGATCTAAGAAAATTTTGTGACTGATCACCAGGATGTCCACAAAAAACGATTATTTACATTTATTCAAGTTTCAAAACAAATCAGTGGAATCGAATGAAATTAGAAAAAACTCACTTTCTCTTCATCAATCTTCACTACAGACACATGACTGGTATCCAACAGTCGTGAGTTATTTTCGGGCACTTCCACGCCAGAGTCGTTGATAACATAACTCGAATCCGTTATCATAACCTCACTTTCATCCAATTTTTTTGCGTTGAACGGTTTATCTCTGAATTCTGAAGGTGGCGGATATTCCAATGAGTCTAGAGATGGGCAGAATTCTTCATCCGAAGATTCGATATGAGTTTTGTTATTTTCGTTGGCTACAATGACAACCTCGTTGGCACTATTGCTTGGCGAGGATGAAGACGTTCTTGAAGGAATGGAGTTATCTATGATGACGGGAGGATGTGTCGTAACCACGGTCACCTGAAAATATATTTTGATGACTGCACAATATGACCAGTATATTTTTATATCTGAAATTGAGGCAACTCTAAGATAAAGTAAAATAAATAATTAGTCCCATTTGTAATGTCGTGAAAAAGTTGGCCAAAAATGTGAAATTTATTAGTATAGAAATCTATCAATACATTACAAAAGGATTTAGTCACAATTATGCATGAAATTACAGAATGAAAAATATGTTTTAGTCTCTTGAGAAATCTTTATGTATGAACAGATAATACTGAAATTAGAAGTTAGTTAGCCTTCACATCGCAATGGCAGTACTAAAAGATTGATGGGCAAAGCATAGCACTAATTTCATTTTCAGATGAACACAATACATCTAGATTGTTTGTCATCACTTAACACCTAAGTTTGTAGTGATACTGATTTATTCAATTGACTTAACTGAATGACATTGAAATTTAAGATATATAGTCCGTTTTCAAAAGATTGCAGTAATGAATCACTCAAAACAAATAATTCCAAAGGTGTGCTAACTGCAATATCAAAAAGATGTAATGTGTTCCAAACTTCTTTGGAATTGTGTTGGCCTTGAACGTATTTGAGGTAATTTTTTTTTCACTCCTTGTGGTCGTTGTTACCACATTTCGCATCATTTTATATTGGTTTCAATGTTGAATGCTTTTAGTTTTTTTAATTTTGGAAATGCACAATTCTGATAGGAGCATGCGCATCAAAAATAGAAAGTATATAATTGTTGAATATTGTGACTATTTGATTAATGTCTGTCAGCAGATACAATTTCATACCAGGACATGAGTTCCAAATCAGCGGAAAAAGTCTCATAATTGAATTATTTATATTCTCTATAAAATAATATATTGACGTTTGCTTTTCTCAGTTTCATATATTAAGTCACAGTGGTCTGATACTGAATCCACATTCAAAACATCATTGCTTAAAATACTATCAGTATTAGACATGGAGGTTATGTCAATTAGTGTGCTGCTTGTGCTGATGACTCGGGTTGGTTCATTGTTTATTATGGTGAGATAATAAACTTCTAAGAAATTGATAAAATCAACTGTATTTTCATTACTAATATTGAAAAAATTCAAATTTATGACAAAATGATTACGGCTTTTGCCGCCGACGTTTTCAGTGTCACTAGATTCCGGGTTTGAAGGCCGTGGATTTTTGGAATTTCTTCCTGACGTTTCGCTGGCGCGAGTTGCTAACTTCCTCAGAGGTTTATACATCCTGAGTTAATATCTCCAATGACTGGATATTACGGCTGCGTAACGCGTCTTTATGTTAATGGTAGTTAAGTAAAACGTGTTTATGTTGATTCGGGTAGTCTGGTGTGATAATACCTGAGAAAGCTGGCCACTCGCGCCAGCGAAACATCAGGAAGAAATTCCAAAAATCCACGGCCTCCAAACCCGGAAAATAGTGTCACTGAATTCAAATTTATATCTCCTGTTATTATAATCTCATCAACAGTAGGCAATACTAGGGTAAGCGAGTTTTCAATAGCAGTTATATTATCCGAGGTTCGTATGTGAGGAGGTCAATACACTCCTCCAATTCCAATTATTTCATTTTTGATTTTGAAGCTCACCCAGAGCTGTTCAATCGTACTACCTGCACCTATCTTTTTCAAAATTATATTCGATTTATAATAAAAAACCAAACCCCCACCTCTATTCTGGCGATCCTCCATTATCATATCGTAACCATCTATCTGGATTAAATTCAACTAAGTGTTTGGCGTTAACCATGATTCCGTTATTAATGAAATGTCTAAGTTTTTCTCTATAAAATTTCTATCAAATATGTTCTGATCTCCTCACTACAATCAATGATAATAATGTATGGAACATATATCAGTGAATGTTTTAAGGTTTCATTTGAATGAATTATGTACTCTGTTTTACATATAGACAGAAATCTACAACTGAAAAAAAATTCAAGCAAAAACTGAATACGTTTTTAGCTTATTATATTTTTTATAATAGGATGAATTTTTGAGTTTTTGCAATTTTATTCTGAATTATCTAGAGTAAGTTCTATTTCAACTACCTTGTTTCTGACTAGTCTGGCAAATCTGTGTGATATCAATAGGAAATAAATTCTATTTCACTTTATCCTATCTAATAATTTTTTAAAATAAAATCATTTTGAAACTATTTGTTAGTTTATGAAAGAAAAACCCTTACCTGACTTACATTCGAGGCTAAACTATTGGAAGTATCTGGCATATTTGAATTTATTGTGATCATCGAAGTGTTTTTATTTTTTTCTGACTGAGCACTAGGCATAAGAACGAAATTTAAACTATCATCAGGTGTGGTAGCATTAGAACTGGTTACTGTCACAACATCTCGTAATTTCTCCGATTTCGCTTTATCATGTGAGAGCAATTCACCAAGCTTCTCTTCAATGACTTGCTTGATTTCCGAAATATTCATATTAATGTCATCAGTTTCATCATGTCTTACGTTTTCCTTAGGAGAAGAATCGTAGTCAACTGGAGGAGGCAGTGGAATACTCTGAACAATTTCATTATTACTTTGCTTCAAGTTGAGGTTATGTACTTGAGTATCTGAAACAACCGGGGGAGTAACAGGGGAAATATCTGATGGAGTAATAGGGGACGAAGGAGGAGTCGGAATCGGTGGAATAATAGGGGGTGGGGGCGCCGGACCCTTTTCTTTGTCTGAGGAAGTGGAACTCGTCGATAGCTGTGTTTGCAATGGTGGAGGAGGAGGTGCTTTTCCTTTATCACGGGATGTCTTTCTCTGGACCTCTTCCTTCTTTTCTGACTGTGGAACAATTGATAATGATTAGAGTATATCTTCCTCACGATAAAAAATACGTGTAAAAGTTTAAAAAAAGGGGGGTAGAACATAGAAAGTTGAAAATTCATTGAAAGTTTGTTTGTTTGGGTAAGAGCTCGTTCTACTCATTCAATCAAACGCTATGTGGAAAGGTGGTTCGAACCTTACAGCCGGACGATTGATTTCCACTGTGTAACATTCAAACTGTGCTAGGAATCACACGTTGAAAGGTTAAGACCGCGTTAATCCTAAGCTTGCAAAAAATTTATTTTATGTTAACTCACCGTTTTAACATTGTTTTGTGATGTTTCTACTGCAGTAGTTGAAGAATCAGCGTTTTCTTCATTCGGCAATATTGGTTTCTGTATTTCTTTCTCAGGTACTACAGGTATCGGAGGTAGTGGAGAAGAAGGTACAGATAGGCTTGCTGAAACATTCTAGTTAAAAAAGTGTTTGAGCGAATACAAAAACGAATACCTTTACTGTCAGTTTCGTTAACGGAGGAAGTATCATCTTCAATGTCGAGAGGAACTTGGGACGTGCGGTTGTCCTGTAATTTCAAGTAAATGAGGTTAAATCAATCATTGAGAAATAAAATACAAACACATAAACTATCAGTTTTTATGTTGATATGTGAAAGACAGATAATTCGGGTACAATTTTGGGGATAGAATGAAATGTCAAATGAAAATTGTCTAGTGGCATTGCTGAATAGTGACATGAAGTGCCAAACACACCCAAAAGCTCAAAGAAAAACGATTAGGTTCCTGTGAAAATCATATTGGAAAATATGTTGCAGCTGAAGAACGATGAGATGCCTGCGCACCCTAGGAAGAACATTCAGGTTCCAACTATTCTCTTGTATTTGATTATATAGTTCACGTCTTTTTTGTACGCTCAGAGTTTATGCGATTTTGATTAATTATGTCAGTTTTCATGTCACCTAAAAATGGAGTTGAGTTATTTGAGAGTCTTTGACTAAAATTAGTACTTTTACTGCATTTCTCATCCATATTCGTCCTACATTCGACGTATTCAGTTACCAGGTAGGTGAATTTAGAATATATTTAACATTTGGCGACCGTGACAGGACTTCGACTATGGAGAAGGTGAAAAAAATACTAGATATTCAACGAAGTTTCTTTGATCAAGTTTTCAACGATGTTTTCGATTTGTTTGGCAAAAAGGAAACCGAAAAGATTAACATACTTATAGCAAGATTAATCTTTGGAACAGAAAATCGAAATTTTGTCGGATTTACGTAAACAAGTTGTTGATTTTATATCAGACGATGGATATGCACTGAAATTAGAAATATCTACTGCTGATGAATATTCTACTAAGTTTTATAAAGTTAAACATATGACAGGAAGTCTTTCAAACCAAGATTTGCTTGCTGATTCACATTCTCAATGTTCTAGTAATACAAAGAAAAAACTCCAATTGCCAAAAATTAAATTCAGAAAGTTCGGTGGCAAAACTAAAGATTAGCTTTCTTTTTGGAGTCAGTTTCGAAGGGTCAATGATGATGAAGATATTGCACCGAAAGATGAATTCCAGTATTTGATTCAAGCAACTCTACCTGATTCAAGAGCTCGTCAACTTATAGATAGCTACCCCTTCAGTGCAGAAAATTACCCAAAAGTAATTGAGAGCTTGAAGAAACGATTCAAAAGGAAAGATCTTCTAGTGGAATTTTATGTACGAGAATTGTTAAAGCTGATATTGAACGATATTTCAAATCATAATAATTTGAGTGTCGTTTATGATAAAATGGAATCTCAGTTACGTGCGTTAGAAACCCTCGATGTAACTTCAGATACTTGTGCAGCTATGCTATATCCGTTAATGGAATCTTGTCTTACCGAAGATCTTATACGAGTATGGCAGAGAAGTAGAGCAGATGATATTCCTTAGAAAAGAAGTGGAAAATGAGGAAAGAATATCTTTGGCGGTGTCAGGATTTGACATTCACGGTAAATACAAAAAGAAAAATGATACTCCCCAATTCCAGAGTCTACTTACTGCTTCTGGATTGATAAATAACAAAATAGACAAGAAATGTAGTTTCTGTAGAGGAATACATTCGAGTGAATCATGTTATAAAAGCAAAAAGTGAACTCTACGTAATCGCATACAAAAATATTTGAAAAAAGCATCTTGTTACATCTGTCTGAATTACGGGCACATTTCTAGAAAATGTGTATCCGTAACATGTGCACTTTGTGGTGGTAGACAGTATACAATGATGTGTCCAAAATCTGAAAATTCAGAGATGGAATATATTGAAACGAAAACTAATATAAAAATAATTTATCAAATGGTTCGTATTCTGAAGTTTTTCTACAAACATTAGTTGTAAACTTGAATGGTTTCAATAAGTCGAAAAGAATTCGAGTTATTTTTGATACCGGTTCTCAGAAGTTCTATGTTACGCAATCTGTAGCTGAAGAGATGGGGTATAGTTGTTTACGACAAGAAGAAATCATATACACCCTTTTTGGTGGTACAAGAACGAGTATCGTCAAACATAATTGGTACTGCGTAAGACTGAGTGACCTGAAAAACAAATATTTTTGCAACTTTGAAGCACTTGACCAGGCGATTATTTGCAGTAACATAAATTGTATTCGAAAGGGTTCTTGGATCAACCAACTACAGTCTGTTGGTATCGAAATAAATGATCTTCAAGAGGGACCGATTGATATTTTGATGGGGGCTGATATAGCCGGAAAATTATTTACTGGTAATCGTTATGAACAAGTATGTAGTTAAGTAGCTCTAGAGACACGATTAGGTTGGACTCTGATGGACTTCAAGAAGACCATGAAAGAAATCTACAGTCTTCATTAGTGATGTCTATGTTGTCGAAAAATGAATCGATTTCTGATTCATGGTCATTGGATGTTCTAGGCATTTCAGATCCATCACAGAAGAGAACTCAAAAAGAAACCGAGAAGTTGATAATGTCAGAGTTTTCGAAGAAATAATGAAAAATGAAAACCTTTTGTTTGGAACCGAGTAAAAGAAATTCGAAGTTTGACAAGTCCAAATAACTGGTATCACGATTCTGGAGATCTCAATCCTGCAGATATTCCATCATGTGGTTGTTCACCCAGACAACTGATTGAGTCGAAATGGTGGAAGGGATCTGAATGGCTGGAGAAATCTCCGAAATACTGTCCTAGTCAACACTACATCAGAGACGATAAGAAAAGAGTAAGGTACAGAATGAAACTCAAAGATGACCTTCGTAAATTATTCAGAATAAAACACGATTAGTGAAATTAAAAACATCAAAAGGATAACTACTACGACCGCTACAACGAGTGTACCATCTAGAGATGAATTGTAGCAAAGATTTATACATATTTCTGCTATCCGAGAAAGGCAATCTAGAAGAAAGTACCTACAAGCAAAGATACTGAAGATATAATAGAAACAATGGTAGTTCACGAGAGTTCTTCACTGCAGATTAGGTACCACAAGATGCGATCGAAAAGTTGAACCTGTTGAAAAATAAAACTTATAATAAATACAGTTATTGAATCTATTTCAAGGTGGGAGTATGTATGTGATTAAATAGTTCATTTCTTTTTTGTACACTCTGAGTTTATGCGATATTGATTAATTATGTCAGTTTTATGTCACTTGAAAATGAAGTTGAGTTATATAAGAGTCTTTGAATAAAATTAGTACTTTTACTGTATTTCTCATCCATATTCTCGTCCTACATTCGACGTATTCAGTTACCGGGTAGGTGAATTCAGAATATATTTAACAATCATCGTACATTATATCCGGTAAGCGATGTATTTTGAAAATGCCGGTTTTTTGATGGTTTAGATGAGACGCCTGCAAATAGACCAAAATACTTCTAAGCACTTACGTCTCTAATGAGATGATCATAGGAATTATTTATGAATTATGTATATCGGATGTAAACCGATTCAGATTCGCTGCCATGAATTTTTTTCCCTCCTAGTATCAACGTGGAATTCTGATGGTTCAAATGATATGACAATTTGGATTGATTGGATTAAATATTGTAGTATTTCCAGTTTTACAGAAAATATCCCAACTTTGGAATTTCAAAGGGAGCATCCAGTACATTTAGACATTTTTCTATTCAGCAGTTCATTTGTCAAGCAAATATATTAATACTGCGAAGTACTAGTCTTGTGACTATGATCACTAGAGAATATTTGATTTGTTTTCATGATCTAGATGTAAATCAAATCAATATTTCATTTGAATCACCAATATTTCATACTGATTCCAGAAGAAACGAAATGTCGTAGCAGGCCTGAATCGGTTTACATCCAGTGTATAATCGTCATCTCAAGGACGTTTGTTACAGGTTGTCTATGATATAAATGACTCATTTAGGCTGATGAAAATACGTATTTTTTCAATCAATGAAAATATATACTTTTGCTGTTGATCGGAAAATGTTAGAAAGATAATGTTTCATTTCAGTTCTATTACAAACATAAAATAAACAAATATTTGAAGATGAACAAAATAACATTATTTCAAGTACATATCAAAGACATCATTTCAAGGATGCAGAAACAACGAATTATTTTTATTCTTTGTGAAATGACTTATAACTGTATCCATGGCAGTCATTTGAAAGACGTTTGTTTTGGGATGTTACACGTACTCTTCTTTTACACGCTTGAAAGATTGAGTAAAATATTAAACATCATGAATAGATCTTATATTCCACTATATTCTTTCAACTAATGAAAATGTTTATGTTTTTGATCAGTGTTAGTCTTCTACTAATGTATATAAATCATTAGAATTATTTTCATATTATTACAAATGGAAAATAACAAATATTTATCTGAAGATGAAAATTATCAATAACACAAAAGAACGTTCCAACTGATGCAATTTTTTTACAAAAAATTAACTATTATATAATGTTTGTTCTAGGCTTATAAAATTATTTGTTCATTTGTCCAATTTGCGGTTTTTTCATATAGAATGTTTTCGTTCGCATGTACTACATATACTACATGATTTTTGAACTATTGCGCTTTCGTTTCAGAAAATCGTAAATGTCCAGAACAGTGTTTCCCAAACTTTTTTGAAAGGGTTGGTGAAACGCCAACCAACTTGGTTGGTAAATCGGGCGTCGAGAAGGGTATTGCAGTTCTGATACTGGGAAAAGTGCTTGTTTTGGAAGTAGTGTTAAGAGGATTCAACAAGCAGAAATGAGGAGGAATATTTTGTTATTAATATCAACACTCATAAAAATGCAGAATTAAATGTTTTCAAGCAGTTTCGATTTACAATCAAACGTTCTGACATTTACTCTCAAAAATGCATTCTTCTATCAGAGATATTTCCATTTAATTATCTTCAGTCATAGGAGTGAAACGTATGTCTTTTAAGCTATTTTTTGACGGTGGTTGTTGAGACATAATTCTTACGAGCATCAGTTGTCGTGGATTGCAGGGGCTTATTCACTGCAGACGCAAGGATTTCTGTCTGTTTGTCGTCTGTCGTCGAACTATTTATGAAAGAGTTTCATAAAAATAAGAAAAGAGAAAATCTTTTATGCTTTCATAACTAGGTTAGGTTAGGTCAGAAGTGAGTGGGTCTATTCGATCCTCCACTGCAACTCACAGGGGTTTATTGTGGCTCACACCTATTCAAACACCACCAAATAAACCCAGCTTTTTGACGAAGCCGATTAGTTTGTGTGGTGAGTGATATTTCAGGTCAGATGGTAAAATTGTGGTTCTGAAAACCTGATTCAGTCCTCGGCGGGGCAGGCACAAAGTATTTGCTCTGTTTCATCATATTTCAAACAGAGGCGATACATACTGTCTTCTGACAACTTGAGTCTTTGCATATGATGATTCAGACGACTGTGACCTGTAAAGAGGCCTATTAGACATCGTAGTTCATCTCTACTAAAGTCCAACAACTTTTTGGTTTCAAGCTACGAAGGGTGAATGAACACCTTGGAGTGAGTCAATCCTGAAAGATTTTGTCGGAAGTCTTTAAAACTTCTTACCATCCAGGTGTTCAATGTTTGTTTGCCAAAACCTAAAGCAATGCCAATGAAAGGTTCTGGTCCGATGAAGCTACTTGCAGCACCCTCCTTTGCAAGGGAATCAGCAGCCTCGTTGCCTTCCAGGCCAGTGTGGCCAGGAATTCAGACCAGAGACAACTTGTTAAGTCTTCCTATTGAGGAGAGTCGTTTTTGGCAATTTGCTACCAATTTAGACGTTGCTCGGTAGGAGCCAAGAGCTTCCAACGCCGCTTGTCTGTCCAAGAAAATACTAGGAGTGTCAATAATGTTGAAACTAATTTGTCACATTTCATCAAAAGGTTAACTCGAAATTTTGTCGACCTGTTGTCAAATTTATGTTCTACGTATTACGTCATCAATATGGCTCATGAGAATAAATTAAAATCCAAATCTAAATAATAATCAACTATTTCACATCTTAAGGTAAACATTGAAAAGATGTATACGTGATCATAATTATTTGCTGAAAAATATCAGAATTTGGAAAATATTCACTTTCTCCAACAATTTCTCAGTCATTCAGTATATTTTAACAGGTACAGTTGCAGCAAAAAAGAGATTCAATACTGTGACAAATTACGATGTACTTTCTATAAGCTTGCAGCTAAATTTTGTTCTGGTGTGACGATAATCTGAGAACCGATCAATCCTGATTCTAAAGAGCATGTGAAAATATTTAGTAAACAAGATGCAAGTTGTCAATTTTGTTAATCGCCATGGAAATTTGCTTATAAATTGTCCCCGGCCCACTATGATTATAAAGGTTACTTGTTCCTTTTGTGTCTTATAAAAATTCATCGTCCAGTTTTTATAAGGTGATTATAATATGCATTACAATGTCGATTGGTCATAAATTCATCGTGAAAAAACTTACTATGTGAGAACACCTGCCACCTATCAATGTGTCGAAGTGAGAGGTTTTAATTAATGAGAAAAAATACCGTAAACTTTCGCGAAAATATTATATTGGATGAAATGATTTACATTCGTGGAGATTGTTTTAGTATATTACACAATTATATATTCTGATAGGATCGTAAACTATAATTTGCTTCAGGAAATTTGCCAAGGAAAGCAAAGCGAACCAAGTGGTATAAGCAAAGGGCACATGGTTTTTGAAAAGCAGGTCCCTACAGGAATATGTTTTTTCTGTATTCCTGAAAGAAACTTTCATTTTTCAACTCGAAAATAATGGATCATGATGACGTCTTTTGAAATAATTTTCTTTCTTCGTCCGTTGAATAATCTGTTGTGTTCTGTTTTTTCTGTTAACCAGATGTCGCATCTCTACTAACGACAACGCTCAGAAGTCGTAACTTGTGCGAGCTAAGGACTAACGAGGTCTTACCTTTTAACGTGTGATTCCTAACACGATTGCAGAATCATCCCAGCTTCAACTAGATAAATTATCTCGAGAAAAATATCTGTTCGAGGTTGAGATCGAATCCACGACCTTCCGATCCTGAGTCGGGCGCTCTACCACCGCGCCAATTCCTTAAGTAACCTTAAATAACCATCACACAAAAATAATAAATTAATTTGATCTTCATACTGAAAGTTCAATTGGGTTATTTGTACATTGCACCAAATGGGTTTAACAGGTTGAGTTTCACAAAAAAGTATGACACATGAGGTTGTGTCACGAAGACAAGTATTTAGAAATCATTTAGAGTGAAGGATTTGAGTGTGAGGTTCACTTTGGTTTCAATTCTACATGACAAATCTTGTCAAATCTTAGTACGTTTCAAAATAAATTATAAGATATGTGGAAAATGAGATGAATATTTTAGACAGAAAGTCATGGGATTCCAAAAATCAATAAATAAATCAAATATAAGCCGCTAAAGTGCAATAAAATAATAAATGACTGTAACATGTGAAATACATCTTGATTTTACACACCTCAGAAACTTTCTGCCCTAAAATGAACTTCTAACAATCGATAAAATAGAATAGAAAACACACATTACTGTATCAATACTTGCATTCATCTCATATTGCTTCAGTATTTTTTTTTAATTTCGAAAGTGATGAAGATTTACGTTATTTCTAGATTATTGATGATGAAACTTATGAAAGTGCCACATCGGGCTTCCATGAGAAGTTTGAGATGAAGGAGAAAAATTATGGCAAAAATTTTTGCTTGGAACATTTTTTGATAATTATCCTCTATATATTCGTACCCCAATATATAGGGTACGAGTAGAAGCCCGAGTCTCATAGTTTTTTCCAGATTTCCAAATTTCGTCCGCCATCTTGGAGCCGTCATATTGTTTTTTTTGCATTGAAAACCATCACTTATCAATGTTGAATCAAATCTGAACATAATTGCAAATCTTGTCCGCCATTTTGTTTTCTTCATTAATAAATTTCCATAATGCATTGTCACCGAATGAAGTAACATAATTTGGAATACAGAACAGTTTTTTTTCTGCAGGAGGGCGACAAAATAGAAAGTTAGGTAGCGAAAATTGACATGGCCGAATTCCTAGTGAAATTACCATTTTAATGATATGTCACACTTACTACTTTCTCTATTCAAATTGTTTGGGTGATAGTGACCGAGGGGTGTGGGAAGAGGTATGACAGTTGAGGTTATGATAGAAAGATGTCCCCCATGGATTACAAATCGACGTGTTTTTGCATTTTTTTCAGAAAACACGTGTTTTGAATATGATCCATCTGATTAGTTTTCGGTGCCCCACCCTGTAATGCCCTCTTTTGTAAAATGAAAATGCTATTGAACTTTTGTTGGCTGCAAATGCCCCAGAAAGCAATACCGTATATGAGGTGGGGCTTTGAGAGCGTGATACATTGTTTTAACTATTTCGCTTGTAGCCATTTTTACGGCATAACACCTCAAGGTTATTTTTTACTAAAAACCAAGATGTGATCATCAAAAAATAAGGTGGAATTTCATTTTTCCCAAAATATATTTATTTATCAATTTCTATCTTGTCTCCTCCACAGTAGCCCCTTTCTGATATAATAAATAAACTTGTGCAAGCTTTTTCCCAATCCCTCCTCAATCATCGTAGAATGCTGTCCGTCCTTTCATGGGTCCCTTCAATCTTGGGAACAGGAAAAAGTCGCAGGGGGCCAAGTATGATGGATACGGTGGCTGAGGCATGATGACGTTGTTGTTTTTGGCCAAAAAATTACGAACAAGCAATGATGAGTTTATAGGTGCATTATCGTGATGCAAAAGTCATGAATTGTTTTTTTACAATACCAGACGTTTCTTTCGTATTGCTTTCACCAAGTGGCACTTTATTCCAAGATAATACTCCTCATTGACCGTATGACTATGTGGCAAGAACTCCTGATGCACTACGCCACGGTAATCGAAGTAAACAGTGAGTAAACCTTGACATATGATCGAACTTGAAGTGATTTTTCTAGTCTTGGCTCTTCTGGGCTCTTCCATTGGGATGATTGGACTTTGGTTTCGATGTCATAATCATATACCCATAATTTGTCACCAGTTATGACCCTTTTTGGCAAGTCTGGATTGCCGTTGACGTCATTAAACAATTCCTGGGCGATGCTCGTGCGACTGTTATTCTGGTCAAAATTCAGCAATTTTGGAACGAACTTTATGCCCAAAATTGCATGGCATAAGCCAACAGATATGTCATCCTCAGGAACTTCTCCAATAGTGATTCGACGATTCTACATAACAATTTTCTTCACTTGTCCCACATGTAATTATTTTTTTGACTCGGAGTACAATCACCTTATGCCACTGTCAACATTTTAAGTGTTTCTGAGCACTCAGTTCCATGTTTTACACAAAATTTTATGCAAATTGATCCATTTTTTTCGAAGCAGAAAATCTGTTAACAATTGTTTTATGTGTACGAGTGTACAAACATAAAACAATTGAAAAATCGCTTATCGAATTTAGGTAGCCTGCGAAATTTGAACATTCACCTAATTTTTTGAACAGCTCACTGTTCTCAAACGTCAAACTCAATCGTTGAACTGACATTTCGTTTCAAAATATAGTTTCTAACAAATAACATTCATTAAATATTGAAGTCGGGCAGTGAACACAAGGTTACGCCACCAGAAATTTTTGAGGTCGCGGTTTTTCAAAAATAATAGTTACTAATTTGGAAGTTAGAACGTTGGACATGAGTATCTGTGATCTCGAGGTAGCATCGACAAACTTTATTCACACGAGTAATGTTCACATTTCTCACTCTTTGAATAATATACCATTATTTTTGGTTCCTACGAAACTTCTGTAAGGAGTCGGGTATGTACACAATATTTTTATATATGAAATTCCCATGAATATTTGTAAACATATTTTATTGTAATTCACACCTAATATCGAGCTTTAACTAAATATTTGTGTTCGTCAGGAAGCGCACATTTCAGTAACAGTAAGTGTTGTACAATAATATTCCCAACGAACAGCCAATGTTTACAAAGAAAACACATCGTCCGTCAACTGTGGGATGATGGGCAAGGTAAACTTTGGTTACATCACACAAAACTTACCTTGTATTTCGTTGAGATATTTCAGAATCATATCCAGTTGACTGCTCTTGTAAGTAATTCTCTTCCAAAAATGAATTATCACAGTATGAACACAGTAAGTTCGAAATTATGCCCAGGTGCTTAATATGATTAGATTGACCGATACTTCATAACTTATTCAAGTTAGACTTTGTAAGATTTTCACTGAACAGTATGAACACGACTGAGGAAGCTATTGTATAGCGAAACACGTGTTGCGGATTTGTAAACTGTTCAGTGGAAATCACACAATAAATTGAAATAATTTGTTCATTTTGAATAATACCTAAAAAACATATTTATGATTCCATTTCAAATTGCTCCGAAACTACGATATATGATCTTACATGACCGCTATATCACATATTCCCAAACACTGTTGAACTGAAAACGGAGATCCAGATTCTGACGTAAAGTTTGATGTTTTGATAAGTAGAATTTGGAACCTCTGGTGTGAAATGAATATTTCGAAAATACCTTCCCCTCACCAGAACTAAAATACTGCCTCTTGACGTGCGTATCAGATGATTGAGACTACTATTCATTACAATGTAAATTATATGTGTCCAGAAGAATCATTAATTTAGATGATGAGGGTCATTACCTTCATCTATTTTCAACTGTGATTACTAAAGAATACGAATAGCTCACTGTAAGGAATGGGACATTTTTTACCGTTCATAGAGTTCCTTCCACATTTTTTGATTTCTAAACTCACAGAAGCATTTAAAAATTTGTTGTTATGTACTACTCTCAACAATTTATCTGTTCTCTATGGTATGTTGATCAACACTGGACTTCTCTGATGATCTATGGAATTGAATATATGAAACATGATTCTTCTAGCGAGCTAATATATTCCTATTAGTTTGACAAACATACTTTTTATTAAAAACCTCTTGATTCCCAGACTTTTCCTTGGGGTCTCATGTTTCGAGTTGATCCACACTTCTCGAGGTGTACGAGCAGTTTGGGAAGCCATTTCTTTATTCAATTTCCCAAAAATTTCAACAAATTCTTTGGTGTACTTTGGTTCGTATGGAAGAACTGTGAATTTTACTTTTGTTTTTCAGAAAAGTCGAATATTTACGAAGGCACTCTCTAACTTTCACAGGTAACTTATCCAATATGTTTGAAATATGACAAAATGATGAAATGGGTTGATAAAAATCATTTAGCACTAAATATCAGCAAAACAGCATTAGTAAAATTCTCAATGCATAACACCACCGAAACTCTCAAAGTATATGAAGATATCCAACTAGAGGTAACATCCAACTCAACAACAACAAAAATGGTAGCTCTAATTCTAGGTCATAAGCTCAATTGGAGCCCTCTTATAGATTCACTATGTGATAAACTGTGATAGAACTGTTACGCACTGAGATATATGTCGAATTATTGTGGAAGACAGGTTCTCCTGAATCTGTATTACGCAACTGTTAGCTGTCATTTGCGCTATGGAATCTTCAACTGTGGTATGAGCTCTTCTGTTGAAAGAGTATTCATTTTACAAAAGCGCGCCTTCAGAATAATTGCTGATTTAGGATGGCGACACTCATGCAGAAACTTATTCTTAGAACTTGAAATACTCACAGTTGCTGGTCTATATATATATACTTTTGAGATGTGTCTCCACGTTTATAAGAATAAAGAAAAATTTTATGGAAACCAACACGACCACCCTTACGCAACTAGAGCTAGAGGGTTGCTGATAGCGAACCTCCACCGAACCTCTCTCTATCAGAAGAGTCACCTGTACCTCGGACCTATACTACATAATAAGCTAGATGTTTCTATATTTGAATATATCTGAATATTCAAAAGACAAGACAATTGAAAAAATATCTCATTGAAAGAAATTGATACGCCGTTCACGAGTTTCAATAGCTACTCTCGATGAGTAATTGATAATTAATAATTGTTAGTTAATTACCTTTATATGTCCAGATTAGTATCTGTCATGTATTGTTGTTTAATATCTAAAAACTATTTTTTAGTCATATATAGACGTCTTCCTTGTTACTGTATGTAAATGTTTATTGTAATGCTTTCATACTGTTCAACAAGTGAAATACATATTGTTATTATTATAAAATAGTCGTTACTTTTAGCTCATTGCCAACTTTCTTCTCATCATCTTCTTCGTTCAAGGGAAACGTGACGTGTTGTACCGTATATGAAATTGATAAAAACATTTTTTTTTCAATGACAGTGGTTATTTCTATTTATTTTTTACTCTGTTTATGAAAAATTCTACATTGAAGAAACAAATCAATTGTTAAATTCTTTTTCCAGAACCGAATGAACAGTAAAAACAGTGATATTTTATAAATATGATTTGTATTAATCATCGAAATTTTAAAGAAATATTTCTTGAACAATGCATTTCTTCATAATATATTTTTGTAACACATGGTATATATTTTCTACCAAAAATAAGTAATGCAATTTTATGCAACGAAAAATGTCTGAACATTTTTTTTCTCAATACCATTTATATCAATAATCAGAATTACAAAAAATTATTCATTGAATAATGCATTTGTTTAGAACATTTTTCTAAAAATGAAACATATAGCGTAAAACAAAGTGGCTTCTCGCTGTCTGTCCTTATCTATGCTCAGATCTTTAAAACTACGCAACGGATTTTGATGCGGGTTTTTAATAGATAGAGTGATTCAAAAGGAAGGTTTATATGTATATAACATACATAATATAAGTAGAGAAACACTGATAATCTCAGAGGTTTTTAATGTGATGTTGTAAACAAACACATTTTTTTGCTCTTACATTGCAAACGCAGGCTGAACCCTACAGGATAGATCAAAATTTTGCGAAGTTTGGTGATTCAAATAATATTTTCAAACACGGTTTTTTCTGTTGGTTGGGAAAGTAGTAAAAAATGTTCGTAGATAAACAATTTAGTTTGCCAAACAGGGCTCAAACAGTAGTTATCGATGTCAAAAAAACCTTTAGAATATATATGTAACAGACCACATAGGTACAAACGAAAATGAGGACTAACCAAATGAAAACACATACAACCACTGACCAGACACATTGGAAACGTTGGCAAAAAACTAAACTGTTTATCTACGAACATTTTTGATCCCTTTACCAACAAACAGAAAAAACCGCATTTGAAAATGGATCAAAATAATGGTTAGGGATAACATACAATAAACATTTTTTATCCTCGAGACATAATGGCTTATTTACGAAAAGATTTTATGCAATATCGCATTAATCCTTATCCAATTTAGTACCTTAAATACTTTATGCATTTGCTATAGATCAATATGGCCCTTTACAGCATGTAATTTTAATGAATATTTTCGAAGATATTACGGACTTGAAATGCGGCCGGGGGGCCGGTACCGTCGCGCTTGTTTATAAATAGCGCGTCGAAGGCCGCGGATCGCCCTATAGCGGAGCTCTCTGGCGAGGAAAATAACAATACATCAAAGACATTTTGTCATATATTTAGTATGAGCATTGCACCCGTGCGGAGCCGGGGCGGTTCGCTAGTATTCATATAAGAGAATAAATAATAGTTTAGGAAACTGAAAAATCACGCATGTGTGTGTTTAATATAAAATATATACGCATACACAGATAATGTGGTCGTCTCATTTGCTCTCACACAGAGACTGTGTGAGAGCAAGTGAAATTATTGTATTGTCATCGATTCTTGATAAGTATACACATTTTAAAATACATCTGTCCGTTTAAAGTTAGTCAACGTCGAATCCAAACATACAATACAATTCGAAAAAAAATTGTTGAATATAAAATCACAATCTGAGAAAAAATTACGATAAATTTTTTTTGACAGCGGATTATTGTTCATTGATATAATTTTTTCGTTGAAGCACACTCAATTGAAATATAAATGTTGATCCTACTTTTCTTTAGTAAATTCTCTGCTCTTTTAATATATTTTTAAAATTTGAAAATCTGCAGTAGTTTTTGAGATATTCGCATGCACAATCTTTATTTTTTTTTATTCAACAAAGTTGTTTATAACTTTGAATCATTCATTTGCGCATCTTGGCACAAATGTCATACTGCTGTGGGTTGAATTACGAATCGAATGACACCCCAATCATAATTTTCTGTGAAGGCGAACTCAAATTTTGGAAAATGGCACTTCTCAGCTAAACCAGTATAATATAACCGATTAATAATTGCAGCTGGGTACGTAGTTGTTACCTTCGAATTAACAAACATTCAACATATCCTTTACCCCGTATGCCATAAAATTGAGTCTTTATTCTTCAGAAATGAAGAAGCCGTACAAGAAAATTTTAAATAATAACGTGAGTTCCTGACATGTAATTATTATAATTTCAGATAAAGTGCGATGATTTACATTAGTTGATTCCCGGTATTTATCTCAGCCTCGGTGGATATCTCCTAATTCCATCAAATGAGACGTCCCAGCTGATAACATATAATTATTTCTTGGGCCTAAGTAAATGAAAGGTCCATTTCACGTGCTATGTTGATAGTTACAGGTTAACAGCTACCGGAGATATTATAGAGATTACCAAGAAGTCGAGAGCGTTGATTTCTAAGAAGAGAAATGCCGATTCCGTGGAATAAATAATAGGAACATTGTATTGAGATTAACTTCTTTGTTATTTTTTATCTGAGTTGGAAAACGTGACGTTGATGAGTCCTAGATTGACACTCTATATTTCCTTGTTTATTGTTACCACCGTATGCCAGATGCAAGGATTTTTATACACGGAGCCGTTTTTACAAGAAATATTCAACAATTAGGTGGAACTGGCCGACACTTAATGAAAATAATAATAAAAAATGACTTTAGTTACCACATGTTCGTATTTTTTCAACTTTGAGGTTCTTTCGCATCAACGCATCGAAATATATTGAAAGAGGTACATTAGAAAAAACCAAGGGTAGAAGGGAAGCCTCATACAAGTTTCAAAAGTGAAACTGTTCCTACAGAACAAAGAAGAGACCACCTTGCAGAAATTTTGGAAAAAAAAATCTCATATATTTAGTGATAACTGTTGGAATCAAAATGAAAACCATACTGCAATTAGTGGGAATCAGTGCAAGTTTTATCCATTTTCAACGTCTACGTCAAGCAGCGGAGTGATAAATCATTCTCGAATGGATGTTCCATAGGCGTACATATTTGAGTCGGCCGGAGAGTTGAAAAAGTAAAATATGTTTTGAATATTCAATATTGCGTATGATTTGATACAACAAATCTCAAAAGACTTTTTATAGATGTGTGTATACTCGCATTAATAATTGATTTGGTGTTCAATTAAACACCTAAAATTGTTTTTCCTTTTAAATTTCGATTGAAATTTCCAAAATATTTTATGAAAAGCCCTTTTTGCATATACTACCTGATTAAGCTAAGTGTACCTGAAATATTTTTAATTTTTGTTGGAGAAGAGGATGACGTTATGAATCGATCCGATCTAATAATGCTTTTAATCAGGAACTTTATTACTTCAAGAATATGAATAAATGATAAGGTCCCTGCGTCTTAGTCAGCGTTGTTATCAGTAAATTATACTTATAGTCTGTATTGTCAGAGAAAGCAACATAGTCTTCTCAAGCAAGTGACACTTCAATTCATCTACAAAATCACTTAGATATTTCTACCCGCTATGCCCCTTGAGGAGGCCGCTAAGGAGTGACAAAAGACATCAAAAGAGGCGGCCATCGTTTTCTGTTATATTGCGTTGAAGATAGTATTAATAGGCGTCGGACTGGGGGTATTAATACAGGGTGTAATACAGTGTAAAACATTTAAGGAGGTGATTCCTCATCGAAAAAAAGATAGGATCATTCATATAAAGACTCTTCATTGGAGCATCCCTTGTTAAGAAACAGCACCTTAAAGGGGGTACATAAATTTGTATATTGTACTGTATATTGTATTGTATATTTTTTCACAAGCACTGAAAAAGTTACAATATTGAAATTAACCTGACGTTTTGTACTACCAAAAAGACACTCAGCCAGTAATTTATTTAGTTTACCCCATGGTTGTAAGGGGTGGAAAAAGCAACCCCTAAAATTTATTTCCAATTTAACTTT
>WOGR01000582.1:0-24207 GCA_015342045.1 Leptinotarsa lineolata | reverse complement strand
AAATGGCGCACATTTTGAACATTTACTCTAAATTTTCTATGTGAGTTACCCTTATTAGGTGTTACTTTTTTGTGTGTGCTTTGAAAACAATTATTGGGATTTATTGATCCTAAAACAGTTTATCACCACTAACCAAGGTACTTATTTTAGGATACCCCGATGAGAAAGCTACTGCCGCTGACAAACTTAGGTCAATTTTGACGTTGGCCTTAGATGGCGATAAACTCACTACCAAATCTGAAGAAGATGGAGACGTTATTGAAAATAATTTTGTTTTGGGCAAAGAAACCGATGAAAAGTACTCCGCGACTTATAGTACGAAGGTATGCACGCCACTTTTTCTCAAAAATCAATTTGATTGAACTTCTCGAAATCTTTCAGACCACAGTCACAAAAGACGGGGATGGACTGAAATTTGCATCGAAAAACAGTGAGGGTAGGGGCTTCACCAGATTGTACAAATTCACCGACTCTGGATTGGAAATGGTAATATATTTTTATTATTGGTGTTCACTATTTTTCTAACTGTTTCTTCTTGCTACAGATCCTGATTGATTCTGAAGGCTTCGAGGCAAAGAAAATCTACAAGAGACTCTGATGTCACAAAGCATACTTCTCATAATTTGCTTCCAGTAAATTGAAAAAATATTTCAAATTTATGTTTCATTTCTTGAATAAACTGTATATCTGAGTAAACAACTTCAGATCGGTCATCTTAATTGAAATAGTGAGGAGAAAAGGTGTGTTCATTTGTAATGGATGTACTGAAAAACAACTCGCTTTCAGAAATTCTTTCACCTATAGAAAATTTAGAGATTCCCACTGTGGGAGTCAATGAGATTGCGTTGTGAAACATTTTTCAAAACCGAACTGAAGAAAACAGTTCTATGCATAGCCATACGGCTTTCCTGGGCTTTGCACGGGTACAATTCAGAGTTTTGATTTCCGTCGTGAAACACAGATCGAATTCACAGACTAATAGATTCAACAACAGTTACTACAATACTACAGTAAATGACTGGGCGATTCATAGTACCATATGTTACTCCTGGAAGATAAAGCTTTCAGATAATGAAAGAGTAATTCAAATAGGTTCAGTAGTTCTACAGAATCTCGAACATAGCTGAACAGCCACGGCTCAGTATGGTTTGATAGAACGATGAATTGAGAGAATGGTCGTTATGTTGGAGTTAGGAAATGAGTGAAACAATATTTGGGTGAGCAGCAAGTCAAAAAAGTGTACTCTTATAACACAGATTTCAAGCTTCCAATAATCTTTATTATCATCATCAGGGATGCTACAATATTAATAAGAATCAGATCAGATCTATGAAGAAGAGATCAGTCAACGTTTGATAACTTACAGTGTAAGTGAGGTTAGAAGGCCAGATGGATGAGAAATGAATACAAAAACATATTTGTTGCGCCTTTAAGAGGGCCACGTGGAAGTTTCAAATTTTATTGAAATTGACAAGTGACATGTAGATAATTCACACATGTGTAGTAACAGCCAATGGCAAGCTCATGTTACATTGACAGTTGACATCAATAATTTGTGCTCTATGGTTGAAGCATAGCCTTGTTGCCAAGTAGCATGGGTGTTGATTTTGGCTGTGGCTTTCATATATTCGAATATCCTCAGTTGAAAAAGTTGATATCTGTTTTCATCAAGATGGAGCGCTACTCACAATTCCCAAGTCGTTGGAGAGCATCTGAATGACACCTTCCCAGAGGAGTGGATTGACACTTATGAACCTATTCAGTGGCCTGCGAGGTACATTCTTGAGTTGTCATAGATCTCACTCCGCTAGATTTTTTTTCTGGGGAACAATTGAAAATCAGGTTTACATTAAAACATCAGCTACTCGTGAAGCATACAGTAAGAGTGGCATTGTAGAACATCACTGAGAAACAGCCAATCAATGTGATGCGCGCAACAACCGAAAAATTTGAACTTTGCCGTGATCAAGGAGGAGGCCATTTTGAAAATTTATAACATTAATGGACTAATTTGCGACTTTCTTGCAATTATTTAAAAAAATATAGTCAATTAAGTGAAAATCTGTGGCATCAAATTATTCGTACGAAAATGATCTTTCACATAAAGCCGACGAGTCACCCCCTTTCCATTTGAAAAGATCAAGTTAACTGGAATAATTCAAATTTGCGACTGTGTAGTAATTCTTTAAACGACTGTGAAGTCATAAGCTTCACAGTCATAGTTTTTCCATGTTACTTGATCAAGAATGACGCGATTCACATGATCCATGGCATTCTAGATCAAAAAAAAAAAATTGGAATAAAAATGATTTTTTTCGTCAAATATTGACAAGTGAAGTATTGTTGAATTTAAAATGTCATTCTCGGCCGAAATAAGTAAAAATATATAGGATGTCCCATTCGAAAATAGAAAGGATGGGGGTCATTTTCGGTCGAACCGGAAGTACGGCAAAGCGAGTAAATATTTCAAAAATGTGAATTGATGAACTATAATACACAACCCCCCAAATTTTGTTTTTCTATCTCCAATAATGATAAAGTTATAATGGGTGAACCACCTAAGAGTAATTAGTTTTGAACAAATTTATGGCATCCACTCTTTCTTCGTTCCAGGGCCCCAAAAATCCCAATTCCGGGCCTGTGTATCAAAAAAAGATAATTGAATAAGTATAACTCGATGTAACTCACCTTGAGAAAAATAAGACATCACATACTCAATGACAACTCAAAATTAAAACCCAAATTGTTTATCATTTTGTGTATCACTTATGTTGGTTTTTCACTTAAAAGCGTTACTCATGATTTAGATAACTCTCACCTGCACATGGTGATAAGATAAGATGCAATGGATATTTATTTTGACACGACATAATTGTGCATTGCTGGAGTCATCGAAACACAAACTAGCTATCATCTTATACCGGGAGTTAAATGCAAGTGCTGATAAAAACAGCTTTGAATTTTTTTTGAATATTTTTCTGGAAAGATGAATTATGAATGCAATCGTTTGACTAGGAATAAGGACATTTGTATGAAGTTTCTGAGGTAGTATTCAATGATTTTCCTTTACTTACTGCCAATTTGATTGCCAACAATAAATAACTGAAAGGGGTTATCGCTTTTTATTTGAAAAAAAAGTTGGGGGCGCCCTCTCGGCAGCGAATGATACACTATTGTCTTTCCTATCGAAAAATATTGAAAATTGTACGTTTTTATGTAAATTTCCTTCGTAGGCTAAGAGATGGAGTGGAGTTTCACTTACAAACGAATAATCCAGGATAATTCAAGTAAAAATGATAAAGATTGATTATAGATCAGAATCAGAGTTGATGTTCTCCTAGTCAATTTAAGTGAAGAAAAAAGTTGATAAATCTTGTACAAATTTCATTTTGAATTTGAAGTTTATATCTTTTTATCATCTCAATCACCAATACAATCTCATCGACACATTTTCTTGAACTGGGTGATACACAATTTTCAGCAACACGAAAATACATTGTAGGTAACTGAAAATTCGATTCCTAATCTAATATTCAGTTGTATACAGACATTTACAAAATGTATACATACGAATGATAAAAATATCGGACAATTATATACAAAATACAGACAAATATAAACTGAGTATATCTATCAGTCATCGTCAGTTTTGAAATACTCTTGATTGAAGAGTTGGTTAGACTGTTTCACCTCTTTGGCAAGCCATCACGGGTTTAGTCATTATATATATTTCCTAATAGTTTCTTTCTCCTGGATATTTTCTGCCTTTTATTTTGAAACCATGTCCTCAACCGTTTATCGCTGATATCCATTGCAGCACCAAGAAATTCTATTTCTTCTTTTGACGGATATGGATTCAGAGAAAAGTGTGCTTCGAGTTTGGCTAGCTGAGATTTGCTGAAAAATGTTCTCTTTCTGGCCCGTGCAGTAGTAGAAGCACCTGAAAAATTGTTTTCGATTTCAGAAGCAGAATATTCACACACATGTTGGTGTCTTCTTCTTCGTCTATTTCACTACTACTTCACGTAGGATAATTTTTATATAAATATTCATGTATACATATTCAGTACATCTTTTCGTATACTGCCTTATCGTAAATATGCAAATAAATTTCATACAACCTACCCCACACACACATGTTTTTTTTGTAGAATTTTTTTCATTCAGTTTTCAAGGCTGATAAATATTCTGATATTACATCAAACTGTAACTTCATAGTGAATGAATATTATTATTATTATTATTATCATCATGATTAGTATCATTCATGTGAGAAACATAGTTTCCTGATCATTTCAATATCATGATAGTCTTCGGGTGATGAAGATGATTGTGGATACTAACAATCGAAACTGTGAATTCATTTCAGGGTTTTTCTTTGCTTAATATATTTGTTATTTTCAGTTATTCTCTCCATTCTCAATTGCATTGGTTATTTCAAGGATTTTATTACATTTTATACAATATTAGACAATGGAAGTCCGAACTGATGAAATTCATCAGGAAAGATTTTCAATCACTTTTAAATAAATGAAAATAATATTGGAGCCATTATGGGTCCTTGGGGAATACCAGCA
Source organism: Leptinotarsa lineolata (assembly GCA_015342045.1). Taxonomy (NCBI): domain Eukaryota; kingdom Metazoa; phylum Arthropoda; class Insecta; order Coleoptera; family Chrysomelidae; genus Leptinotarsa; species Leptinotarsa lineolata. Next base: position 19,630 of record WOGR01000582.1, on the reverse strand, counting down.
TACTCTTTTAGTATGACTAACTGTATTCAATTCGGAATAAAGAAATTTAATTTTGGCATAGTCCTTGAACTTGTTGAGGAATATTTCAATCATTTTGAAACATTTCGATTGACAAGAAATTGAAAAAGTTATTGATGACATTAATTTATACGATTGTAGAAACGTATTTGAAAGAATTTGGATGGTTCATTTGAACTCAGAATGTCATGAAAAAATACAGTTAGGACGCAATCCATAATCCATATGACTGATATATTTGGAGAGATAGGCCAGCTTTTCAGTTCACCTCGATAGGTTTTCGCGCACATTCGAAGTATTTTTCGCTCAGAAAAAAATTATCAGTATTCAGTCATTCAATAATTTTGCCAGTGGAAAAACAAGCTATGCTCTCAAAGTTTTTAAATAAAATCTGCCTTCGTCTTGCAGTTTCACTTTGTTTTGATTCATTTTCAAACTTCCTCGACAGATGTCGAAGTAGTTTTCAAATGTGGAATATGCCAATGTTGTTGATTGACTTCTGTGTACTGTGTACTGAAGAAGAAGCCACATTTTTGACTCCGAAACATCAAGATGAATATCTCTATAATTTCTTAACTTTTTTTGACATGAGGCCAAATTGTCAAATACAAGTTACTGATCAATAATGGAGTTGCTTTAGGCTTTGTCAAACAAACATTGAACATCTGTAAGGTAAGAAGTTTTGAAGACCTCAATCAAAATCTTCCAGGATTAGCTCACTCCAAGGCGTTCATTCACTTTTCGAAGCTTGAAACCGAAAAGTTGTTGGACTTCAGTAGGGATGAACTACGATGTCCAACAGCCCTCCTTACAGGTCACTGTCGTCTGAATCATCCTATACAGAGACTTGGACTGTTAGAAGACAGTGTGTGTCGCCTCTGTTTGGAATATGATGAAACAGTAGAGCATATACTTTGTGCCTGCCCCGCCGTGGACCGAATCAAGTTTTCAGAGTTTGATAGAACCACTCTCGAACCATCTGACCTGAACGATCACTCACCATACAAACCAATCGGATTCGTCAAGAAGCTGAGTTTATTTGGTCGAGTTTGAATAGGTGTGAGCCACAATGAACCCTTGCGGTTTAAGGTGGAGGATCAAACAGACCCACTCACTTTTGACCCAACTTAACCTAACCTACAGAAAATGAGTTCTTTCTCAAATTATATTTTTTGAACGATTCAAAATTTGTTGTTTTTGCAATGACTCAAAAACTATCAAGTGAATCAAAATGTATTGCAAGCTGAAAATTCACAGGTTATGAAAGGTACTCTAAAATGAACTACACTAAATATCTTTGAACCTTGTCTGTTTGCATCCTTTATTCAAACTATTTTTTTATTGTGAGGGAATTATGGAATATATTATAGTTTTCATGATGGAGGGTAATTCATTTAGTGAATTCAAAAAGGATAATTTTGGGGAAGAATTTCAAGAAGAATCTCTCATTAGATTGCTACTCTTCCAATATACACAAAAAGAAAAACTTATCAATAAAAACTCTCTAAATTCATGAATAAATCATGCACAGAAGGTTCTTTCAGAAGAAAAAAAAATACAGTTCGTACACCAAACTTTCATAATGCAACTGAAACATACACAAAACAGGAAAACACTATTGTGTCGTCAGATATACCTTCTTATACTTGGGAATGACATGTAGGGTTATATTAGGTATTGTAAACCTTCAAAACAGGCGTCGATGAAACATACTTCTTGCCCAAAATTGATACATAGCATGGCGAAATTGTCTATTAACTTTAACTTAATTCACAAAAAACCTACATGAGTTGAAAAGTGATACTTCCAGATTCAAAAGAGATCATATTCTAGGTTCTGACGAGAGCTTTTCAGCAAGTCAATACAAAATGTTCATTTTTTGAAACGAATTAGGTTCTTTACGTATCTACCTACCTAGTGTGTATATGTATAATATGTGTAGAACATTACATCTTAGCTAGGTAGGTATAGATATGAAAGAATTGACAACAATATGTATTTTCCGTTTGCCAAAATCGAGTTGTTTGAAGTTTTTTGTAGGAGAGCATCCCAGATTTGTTATATAGGTACTTATATGCCAAGAGCATTTTGAAACCTAATAATCAGAATTCAGGTATATTTTTTCAGTTACAGTAGTACCTACCTATTTTTTGATTCCTCATTTTGGAAATAATCCCATTTTGCCTCCACCATACCTGAGTTTCTATATTGATTACTTATATTTCTCTTTAGGTAATGAAATCAATGATGATATTATTTGATATTCACCCAAAATCGATGGATATGTTTTTCTGTTAGGCATAGTCTTTGTTTGGAATGTTGAAAAATCTAATTCGATTTGAGTTCCAGCCAGATAATTACGGGTTTCATGAAAATGAAAAACTCATTGTTCATCAATGAGTTTAGGTTGAAAGAGGTTTTTTCGATAACCATTTGTCAACCGTCAAAAGTCGAAATGGCAACTGTGGATTAACGAGGTCTCACCTTCTAACGTGCAATTCCTAGGAGAGAGTCAGACGATACAATAGCGGTAGTTTCATGAGTGTAAATCACTAACTAACTGGATAACGTCTAACCAATTATCATTATGATCTATAGGTATGGGTAAATTCAAATATTCAAGTTATTTCTACTTCAAATAATTCATTGGGAGATGGTGATACATAGTATACTACATAGTAAACTTCAATAAGTGTTGAATTTTCAAATGTCTTTTGACACATTTGTGATAGATTGTCTTCTTTTCATCGAACATCTGAATAAAAATCATAGTATGTAATTACTTTTTTTATTTCATATTTAATTACTGAAATGACTTGTTGACAATAAGATGATAACCTTCATGTTGACTTGTCGAATGCTGAATTCGAGATGGAGTCAAACAATCGGAAATTATCGAAATGTCTCGCCGTTGATACGTATCTCGTGCGAGAAGATAATTATATCAAGTTAAAAAATACATCCGAGGAAAGTAGCACGTCTCCTTGCCGTGAACGCCGATGAACCAGCAGCGAAAGTTTGGATGCTTTAATACATAATAAATAAAGGTCACAATGTTATTAATTTACATGGCAAATAAATAATGGAATTTGGACGAGCACGAAATGCAAATCTCCCGCAACTCCAAATACAGAGAGGGCTTGACGAATAAGTGGGTCTGGTTGATGCAAAAGAAATTTCAAGCTGTATTTCACACTTTCTCCGTATCATAATCAAACTGGCGTTTCCAAGAATTCAGGAATGGTGACTTGAGATTTGTGGGTGTTGGTTTACTACCCATATCGAGGTTGAGAAATAGATAGAAACTTCAAGTTTGAGGTGGTTAGGTGCACGTAGTAGGTACTAGGACCATACCGATATTTCATTCAACATCTCACAATCACCGAAAAAAGTTTGTCCTCTCCAGGTAATTAGGAAAACAATTTACAATACCTATTCGAAATTCATCATTACGGCTTGAATATCTTGCTATTTCAATTCAAATAAAAAGACGTTCTATATAAATCAACTTCTTATATCTCATATATCTTCTTGCCTGTATCAAGATCCTCTTGAAAAAATTGAACTAATGATCGAAACCTCAAAACGGTTTTGCGTACTAGAGAATTCAAGTTTGTTGACTACCTTGTACAAATCTTCACTATAAAACACGATTAATGATTATGTAATGTTTGTCTCAACAATTATAGCGATTCACCAAGGTAAAATACGTATTTTACCTCTGCGATGCGCTATAAATAAACATGCGAATGATCTCTTAAACATGCCGTAAGCCACAACAAAATCGAAAGGTGAAGCTAATGCATATATTGAGGTTATCCACAACAGGTTTTTTTATTCAAATATTAGTCTGAACTTTTGACTCTTAGTTACGTTAGTTCAAAGGGTGAACTTATATTTACGAGAATTCCGCAATTTCATTGCTAAATGTTTTACAAGTTTTGTGAATTCATGAAGTAAAACGGGATTTGCCAGTGGTGGTGGGCATTGTTAGTTTATGAATTTTGGTACACAAGGCATTTAGAACAATCAAGTGCAAATATTTTTCATGGTCATAAGAATGTATTGACATTCAACAACTAAGGAGAAAATAAACTGATATTTGCAATATATGTGTCATTGAAATTGACGCTGTTAAAAAGATGCATTATCCTTATATATTGATTATTTGCGATGCTGATATGTCTTTTATGAAAGATCAACCCGAGATATGAAATAATCTCTAACAGTGACTCAAGATTCATCCGAACCATTCAACAGTTCGAGACTTCGCTACAAAATATTTCTATTGATAATTTAAGAGCATCGGCTTTCACGGCCGGAGTCACGATTGGAGAGAACAAATTCCGGCCAATTAGCCTTTGGTCGAAAGGAACTTGCAGTTCCAAACGTTTTGTTCGCTACTGCAACAGACATCTTCAGTGGTGTATATGTTGACTGAGAAGCCGAAGGTCAAATTTTCGGCAACGATTTATCAAGACTTTGAGATATTATCTTCGTCCTCGCATACACCACTGAAGATGTCTGCACCAGTAGCAGACGAAACATTTGATACACGGTCTACCAGCCCTAATTTTATTTTCTCTAATTGCTACCAATAGTTTTCCATGCAACCAAAATTGTGATGATTGTCCAGCGTTTTTTAGAAAGGGTTTTGTGATTTGTTTGCCACCAACCTTCAAGTATCTCACGGTTTGATATTGCCTGGACACCAGGTGAATGCGGTTCATTCATGGTGTTTCTGAAAACGATTGCCAAATTTATAAGTCAAATAACTGTGGTTAGAACATTATCTAAAGAATAATTACAGGAAGCTAAAATTTAAAAACTGAAAAATATTTTATGTTATGCGTTATGTACTATTTTTCAATAAAAAATTCTAGTTTCTTAGTTCATTCTACCTTTCACCGACTTACACTGAGGGTAACCGATGCAGGTTCAACCTCTACGTTTCAAGTTCCTAGCTCAACTTAACCTGACCACAGAATACTAAGTCTGTGACCTAACCTCTATTTTGTAAGTTCCTAGTTCAACCTAACCTGACCACAGGTGACCTAACCTCTATTTTTCAAGTGTCTAACTTTTTTAAATGTTTCAATTATCTGTTCTGTTCAAATCATACATATAAGAGCAATTGAATATTGAAGTAAATTTCAGTTTCCATACAATTTGAAATGATGTTTTCATTATGGTCTATTATTTGGTTACAGTTAATAATTCTGTTTTTTCTTCAAAAACCCTCAATATTTTGATCATGTTTTGGATTTACCTCAACTGTTTTAGGTATGTTCGTTTAAAACAAATCTTATCGATAACACTTGTGTTATTAATTTATTAACACCTTCGCTTTGCAACAAAAAAATTATTGAAAACATTAAAAAAAACAAGACTCAAAATTGTTATTTCTCACATTTACATCTTCTCTCATTCCTAACCTCTCCTTGGGGCCACTTGGCAATATTTATTCTACTTCACTTATTTTGCTACCTTTCAGTTTCAATATAGTTAACGCTCTAGGCAATTAAAATAATCTTTCGAAAACAAGATATCGTAGGAAATTATGAATATCATTGTTTCTACGTCATGACAACGAGCATGATTATCCACTTTGAATGCAACTAGTACAAATAAACATAGAGGACAAATTCTAACATATTTTTTCCGAAATTGTGCTGTTAACTTTGTAATAAAATATTTTTTCATGCATGACATATACGAAAAATAACTAGAATATTCCTAAAAATTATTCACAATGCTGGATTTCTATTAAGGAATTTAATATTTGTTTAGCTTACTGCGTGATTACAACGAATCGAAGATCCGCGGGGGCTACGTCAATCAGTAGCTTGGTTATTTCGAAGTTAGTCGCTTCATAAAAACAGTAATTGTTTAGCAGGTAGAAAATTCAGCAATATTAGAGATTTTCGGCACTTCAATGATGCGCCAAACATGCATTTCATTACAAAACTCAAAAAAACAAAATCCAAGCGATAGGTTCATCAAGAATGCTAGGAAGCAGAGAAAGTGTTAATTAGTCTGGGAATGACGAACAGAACCTTCTGAATCGGAAGCGCGCACCCCCACGAAATTAGGATTCCCCTGTCAAATTGATACCTAAAACCTTCATGGGAATTTTTGATGGGTCATCTCAAATCTTATGTTTATGTTAATAAACCGACTTTTCTGACGTATTTTAAAGAAAATGTACGTCACAAAATGACAGTAAGCATAAAATCTACCTGATAAGACGTCATAAGAAATTTCACTATTCTATTAAAAGATAATTTGATTTTTTTAGAAATTGCCTACTACTTTTTATAGATCCAAATACAAACTTTCTTTTGAGACATCTTGCATATCAGTGGAGACTGTTATATAAAAAGTTAATCTTTTAAAATACGTATTCAAAACAAACATAATCGATCTCTCACTCTGAAACTGACTAGTGAAATTCAAAATTTTGTTAATAAGAGAAAAATTTGTATAACACAACAAAAGTGAAGTATTTTTTCTCATTTACAGGTTGAGTACTGCGATATTAAAAACCAAGAATGTTGCCGCCTTCCTTGGTCGACAGTAGGCTCTCATGACTTTATCCTCGGTAAAACAGCTGTAAAATCATCTTTTCCTACCAGCATTAATGATCTATTAGATAACGTAGAAAAGAAATCTGTGAAAGAATCTTCTAAATTATCGGGAGGGGCAGGTTCTTCTTCGGGTCACATAAAAGTCCTCACCGGTGATTCTTTGGACATCAAACCACAAGTTTTCCATGCAGGAGAAAGCGGATCGAATTCGAACACAGCAAAACCTACACGAGACACGACAACCAGTGCTAATTCGATATTTCAGTCAACACCTGATTATAGCGATGTTCAGTTCGACAGCGATGTCAGGTTCTCCTCCACAATCAAGGGTCCTGCTTATCTCCCTCCTTTTCGTGAGTATTTAAAATACAGCGGTAAAAAACGTTACGAAATAATAATTTATTTCCAGCTGACACAACTCCAACGATTTCAACGTACGAACCGTCCATTCCAACGACACCGTCAACAAGACCGTGTCCACTGGGTTCATATTTGACCTCTGCGGGGACATGTGAAACCCCAAAAGCTTCTCCTTGTCCATTTGGAACTATCAGGAAACCAGACGGTAGTTGTCAAACACCGACTACTTCAGTACCGTCATGTCCATATGGTACAGTGAGGAAACCTGATGGAAGTTGTGAGCGACCCACTACACCTGAACCGCCTTGTCCATTCGGTACTGTAAGAAAACCAGATGGGACTTGCGTGAGGCCCAGCACTCCAGCACCTTCTTGTCCGTTTGGTGCGAAGAGACAACCTGACGGAAGTTGTCAACGGCCAGCATGTCCATTTGGTACAATTACCAAACCAGATGGAACTTGTGAACGTCCAACACCAGTTCCATCTTGTCCATTTGGAACAGTTGAAAAACCAGATGGTAGTTGTGAGAGACCAACTACTACAACTCCTTCTTGTCCATTCGGAACAATCAAGAAACCGGATGGTAGCTGTCAAAGACCATTTACACCAACCCCATCTTGTCCTTTCGGAAAAATCAGGAATCCAGACGGTAGCTGCAGCACACCAACAACACCTGCTCCATCCTGTCCATTCGGATTTATTAGAAAGCCTGACGGTAGCTGTGAAACACCTACCACTCCAGAACCATCCTGTCCGTTCGGAACAGTGAGAAAACCAGACGGTACTTGTGAAGTTGCAACTACCCCATCTCCTTCTTGTCCATTTGGAACTATCCGACAACCAGATGGTACATGCGATAGACCTTCAATTCCAGCATTATACTGTCCACCAGGGACGATACGAAAAGCAGACGGTACCTGTGGAAGACAAATTACATCAACCCCGTCCTGCCAATTTGGAACAATAAGAAATCCTGATGGAACTTGTGGAAGACCTACTACTCCAAATCCTTCTTGTCCATTTGGAACAATCAGAAAACCTGATGGTAGTTGCGTAACACCTGCTACTCCAGAACCATCCTGTCCATTTGGAACAATCAGGAAGCCAGATGGAAATTGTGAACGTCCAACGCCTTCCTGTCCATTTGGAACTATCAAAAAACCCGATGGTAGCTGTGAAACACCTACTACCCCCAAACCAGCCTGTCCTTTTGGAACTATCAGAAAACCAGACGGTAGTTGTGAACGCCCAACATCTCCAGCACCTTATTGTCCATCAGGAACGGTGAGAAAACCAGATGGCACCTGTGAAAGACGGATTACACCAACCCCATCGTGCCCATTTGGAACAATCAGGAATCCTGACGGAAGTTGTAGAAGACCAACAACACCAGAACCATCTTGTCCTTTCGGAACGATCAGGCAACCAGATGGAAGTTGTGAACGTCCAACGCCTTCTTGTCCATTTGGATCTATCAGAAAACCCGATGGAACGTGTGAAACTCCTACTACCCCCAAACCAGCCTGTCCTTTTGGAACTATCAGAATATCAGACGGTAGTTGTGAACGTCCAACCTCTCCAGCACCGTATTGTCCATCAGGAACGGTGAGAAAACCAGATGGCACCTGTGAAAGACCGGTTACACCAACCCCATCGTGCCCATTTGGAACAATCAGAAATCCTGACGGAAGTTGTAGAAGACCAACTACACCAGAACCATCTTGTCCTTTCGGAACTATCAGAAAACCAGACGGTAGTTGTGAACGCCCAACCTCGCCAGCACCTCATTGTCCATCAGGAACAGTGAGAAAACCAGATGGTAGCTGTGAAAGACTTATCACATCAACTCCATCCTGTCCATCTGGTACTATCAGGAGACCTGATGGTAGTTGTGAAAAGCCTACTACACCTAAACCGTACTGTCCGTTCGGAACAATCAGAAATCCAGATGGAAGTTGTAGAAGACCATCTACTCCAGCTCCATCATGCCCGTTTGATACTATCAGAAAACCTGACGGTACTTGTGGAAAACCTGCTACTCCAGAACCAACCTGCCCATTCGGAACAATCAAAAAGCCAGATGGCAGCTGTCAAAGGCCATCTACTCCTATTCCTTGTCCATTTGGAACTATTAAAAGACCCGACGGCAGTTGTGGCACTCCAACTACTCCAGCACCTTCTTGTCCATTCGGAACCGTTATCAAACCAGATGGTACTTGCGAGAGACCTTCTACTCCGAAAAAATGTCCTCCTGGAACCACTATAACACCGTTTGGTACTTGCGAACGATTGATTACTACAACACCATCAACAACAACAACGAATAGAGAATATCTGCCACCTGTGAGCCCAACGAAGTATGTACCAAATGTTACTCAAAAACCATATCAACCATCAGTAACACCTGGAAAACCATTCCAACCATTGGTCACAACACAAAAACCACCTGTTACACCATCTATTCCATATCAACCATCAGTAACACCATCAAAACCATTCCAACCATTTGTCACTCCACAGAAACAAACTACTAAACTGTATCAACCATTTATAACAACACAAAGGCCGTATCAAACTTCCACACCCTCACCATTTGAAACTTCAAAACCATCATGTATTCCTGGACAAATATTGTCCTCCTCTGGTTCCTGTTTGTACCCTTTAACACCAAAACCTACATGTGCCCCTGGGCAGAAACTTGCACCAGCTGGATTCGTGTGTGAATATCCCAAAACAACGGGGTCAGTTTTTCAAACGATCCCTCCGTCATCTTGTAGTCCAGGACAAATATTAATCACTTCAGGAGCATGTATATATCCCGGACAAACAACCCCAAAGCCTCCATCTTGTAGACCAGGACAAGTTTTTTCCCCATTTGGTACTTGTATATACCAAACAGAACCTAAACCATCTTGTGAGCCAGATCAAATTCCTACACTTTCCGGGCGGGGATGTGAGTACCGAAAAACTCCCAAACCATCATCTCCTATTATATCTTCCTCTACAACAAGACCCTGTAGTCCTGGACAAACACTGACTCCGTCGAGGGCTTGCATATATCCTTCGCAAACTACTCCACGGCCCCTATTTGCATGTGGGCCAGGTCAAATTCCATCTTCCACTGGAATCTGTTACTTCCCCCAAAAGACAACATTAAGACCAAAACCTACCCCTAAACCAACAACAATCACTCGTCCATCTTGCGTTCCAGGACAAATAATTTCTTCTTCTGGGTTTGGATGCGAATATCCTCGTACCCCGAAACCTACGTTCCCAGTGGTAACGAAACCATCTGTATCTTGTCCTTTTGGTACAGAATTATCTCCACTAACTAATGGATGTAGACCTGCCACAAGATATGAATATCCCAAATCAACGACCAGTTCAACTTCAAAACCAATACCATCTTGTGCTACAGGTCAAATCCTAACACACTCTGGAAAATGTTCTTATCCTCCAGAGCCAATTTCTGGACCAACATCTAGTCTCTCCTGTTTGCCTGGTCAGGTAGTGTCTTCTACAGGATTTTGTATATTTGAAACTAGACCAATTCCGGGTGCGAAACCTCCGAGACCAAAACCAAGTTGTAAACCCGGACAAATTCCTTCGTCTTCAGGTTACGGTTGCGAATACCCTAAAACACCTAAACCAACATTACTGAATATACCAACCAAATCCCCATGCCCATTTGGTACGAAGTTGTCTTCGGTAACAAATGAATGCCTGACAGGCAAACCAATTACAGGCTATGAATATCCAAAACCCACTCAAAGTATTCTAACATCAACGCCAAAACCACAACGTTGTCGCCCTGGAGAAATTTTAACATCATTTGAAACTTGCGCCTATCCCACGCAGTCAACTTCAAGGCCCTCACTTAGTTTAAAACCCTCTTGTCCATCTGGTCAACTTCTATCATCTTCAGGATTATGTATATACCCTCGACCTACTACTGAACCAAAACCTCTTTGTCTGGTGGGACAAGTTTTGACTCCTTCCGGAAGTTGTATATATCCAACACGATCAACAACCAGACCATTACCTAACCAGCCATCCTGCGCATATGGTCAGAAATCATCTTCTTCGGGTGTCTGCATATATTCTTCATCTACATCCAAACCACAACCTAGATGCCGCCCTGGACAAGTCTTAAATCAATTTGGAATTTGTAGCTATCCTTCAAAGTCAACTCCAAGGCCTACACCTACCCTGAAAGCATATTGTTTACCTGGCCAAGAATTATCACCTTCAGGTATCTGCTCATATCCTTCACCTACGCCAAAACCACAACCTACTTGTCAGCCTGAACAAGTTTTGAATGAATTTGGAATCTGTAGCTACATTACGCAGTCAACCCCAAGGCCAACACCCATCCCCGAACCATTCTGCCCACCTGGTGTGAACTCATCACTCTCAGGTAATTGCATATATCCTTCATCTACACCAAAACCACAAGCTTCTTGTCTTCCCGGACAAGTCTTAAATGCATTAGGAACTTGTGGCTTTTCAACGCAGTCAACCCCAAGGCCCTCGCCTAGCCCCAAACCATCCTGTGCACCTGGTCAAAAACTATCTCCCTTAGGGTTCTGTACATATCCCTCACCTACTCCGGAATCCAAATCGATTTGCCCAGCAGGAAAATTTCTAACTCCTTCTGGATCTTGTATATATCTAACCCAACCAACTCAAAATCCTAGACCTAAGCCATCCTGCGCACCTGGTCAAAAAATATCACCATTAGGTATCTGCATATACCCTCCGTCTTCCCCAAAACCGCAACCTGCTTGCCGCTCAGGACAAGTTCTAACCCCTTCTGGTACTTGTATGTATCCTACACAACCGACCCTACGACCAACACCTAGCATTAAACCATCGTGTAAACCTGGCCAAGAATTATCGCCTGCGGGTTTCTGTACATATCCTTCATCTATCACAAAACCACAACCTACTTGTCGCCCAGGACAGATCTTGACTTCGACTGGAACTTGCGGTTATCCATCAGAGCCATCCCCAAATCCAACACTTAGTCCTTCACCATTCTGCACTCCTGGTCAGAAATTATCTCCGTTGGGTTTCTGCACATATCCTTCGTCTACCCAAATACCACAAACTACTTGCCTTCCAGGACAAGTTTTGACTACTTCGGGAAATTGTAAATATCCCACACAGCCAACTCTCAGGCCCACACCAAAACCCAAACCAAATTGTGAGCCTGGTCAAGTATTATCTTCTTCCGGTTTGTGTACATATCCTTACTCTACTTCAAAACCACAATCTACTTGTCGTCCTGGACAAGTTTTAACGCCATCGGAAACTTGTGTTTATCCAACACAGCCAACAGAACCAACAAGGCCAAAACAATCTTGTAGGCCAGGACAAGTTCTTTCTGTTACAGGAATATGTATTTATCCGTCAGGGACAACTTCTAAACCAACTCCAAAACAGTGTCCACCAGGATCAAAACCATCCGCTTTTGGTGTAGGATGTGAATATCCGAGACAAACAACTAAGGAAATTTCTACAGGTTATTATTATCCAAAACCCACCACACCTTTTGAACCAAAACCACAATGCCCCTTCGGAACTAGACTTGGTCCTTCGGGAACCTGTGAAAAACCTTCAATATCCACAACCACTCCTGGTTATTCGGGTCAAGTTCCAATCTGCCCAGAAGGTACAACCAGAACGTCCTCGGGTGAATGTCAACTGAAACTCCTATGCCCTCCTGGCACTTCACCTTCATCACTTGGCACATGCACATATCCTTTACCAATAACAGGCCGACCTTCTGAAACAAGCACCCAAATTACTCCATTTTATCCCTCTAAAAAACCTTACAGGCCTCCCACGATAGACGATGGATATCACTACGACAAGCCCCACCCAACATTTTCGTATCCAACGACAGAGCATGAAGAGGGTGAGTGTAGTGTTGAACAGAAACGAGGGCACCAGGTCTAATATTCAATATTTTTTAGGAATGGGGTCGAACATAAACAACGTGTTTTCACCAGATAGACCAGAGGGTCCGGATAATACGGGAGATTCGGCAAATACCGATAATGTATTTGTTCAAACGACTAGGAGACCAGAAACAGTGCCTTCATACAAGGGAGGAGACATCAATTCTGCACCAGCGGGTTGTGCAGCCGCTCTGAAATGTGTACAGGAAATTTACTGTACTGCAGAAGGCGTGGTTTCTCCCGTTCCGGTTGTTCTCACCAAAGAACAAGAGTTACTCAGAGTTCCGACCACAGTAAGCATGAGTTAACTGACCGTATACAAACTAAGTCATCTGAAATATAAGAAGCATAAATTAGTCATATCTTTTATGTCAGATTAGGTTGGAATCAAAGAGAATGGGTCGTTTCGATCCTCTACTGTTTAATATGGTTGACAGCTTTTCAAACTCGTCCAAATATATCCAGCATTTCAACTAAACCGAATAATTTATTCAATGAATGATCTCTACGTCAGATATCGATAGTGAAACTGGCGAAAACTGAAAATCTAAGTCGATCTTTAGTGGAACATGTACAAAGTTTGTGCTCATCATCTTCCAAAGACGGGGTGTACTGTTTTCAGACAATCCAAGTCTATTCATATCCAAGTCTACTCATATGATGATTCAGATGACATCGATCTGTACATAAGTATGTACACCTTTGGTTATCCCTGGTGTGAGCATAAATGCCAATCGTGGTAGACTTTCAGTAATGGAAACTCCTCTTGCAGTACAGGTATACAGCGTTTTATTTGATGAAGCCTGAATGGATGCCAATGACAGGTTAGATGAAACCGCTTGCAGGCCAGTGGGTCTAGAAATGCAGATCAGGGACAGTTTAATAGGTTTCCCTATTGAAGGGTCTCTATTGGCAATTCAGTACCAACTTGGACGTTGCTGAGTGAAAATCAAGCCGCTTGGATATCCGAAAATATTTTTATTGATTTATGTGTGAAATGCACCTGTATAGGTTCCTTAGCATACTGATATCTCTTTCCCGAGACTGTCACTATATACACCTGCACCTGAACCTGAACTTTATAATCCATCTGTGAACCAACAACTATTTGCTGTTGGTATTCACTCCTACCGAAAAACCAGTCCTCTTTACTCAGGATAAGGACTGTATAAGGCAGGTCGTAGTTAACTACCTTAACTAGGCATTAAGTCAAAGTCATTTCCAGAATGTTGTTACTTTCGGTGTAGCCCCGTAATCATGATCCGCATAAATCTATTTTGCGAAATTGGCAATGTGCACAATTCTGTGTTATCCATTTAGCCTCCCACTCTTCCAGAAAGAATGAGGAGGTAGGTGCTGATGGCACAAGACAGCCAGGCAAAGCCTGTCACTGTATCTTTTTGTACATAGTATTCCTGTGTTGGTGACTCATGGTATGACTTTTTTCTCCTTTGTCCTTTTGGTTCTTTAACATGATTAATCCGGTGTATGGAATATTTTTGGAATCGACCGAATATCATCAATAAGAAATCCATTGGTATAATTTAAAATTTTTACTGTTGATAAAGTTTTGTTAGAATTTACGAATAAGTCTATTTGGTATCAATACAAGCTATGACTAATGTTAATTGGAGGCAAAATACGATTCATAAATCTGATGAAAATGTACCAGATGGGGAATCAGTATCAAAACTTTTTGTGATTTCTGAAAAAATTGATGGGTTGAAAATGATCCAGGTAATTAGTAACAAGATTCCTACGATACAATTATTAAGTACTTTTCTGGATCTTGATACATTAAATATCTTGAGAAATTACTCAAACGAATTTAATTTTTCTTAGGTTTGCAAAGATTTGGAAAGCGGTATAACTGGTAAGTGTTGCCGAGATCCCAACTACAAGGATCCGTGGCCTTCTGCGAATTTGGTAGATGGTTTTGACGATGGCCAGTATAAGGAAGACAACTTATATGGTCAACACGAACTTGGTAGTAACAGACTAGTAAGAGCTTCCAACAGTACCAGAAGGGTTAACAGACCAGCCAGAAACTCGGCATATGAGCAAAATACACAATCTAGTCAACCAACTTGCGGAGAAAGACATTTGGTAAGTGTATCTTACACATGATTGAGTTTCCAGTTGACAATTATTCGAACTAGCAGATCAAGTATTATTCCTATTCAATGGCGGTTTTTGTTCCAGAATACTAAACCTCCCGGGTCAGGACCTTTAGATGCTAATTTTGCAGAATATCCTTGGCAGGCCATGATTTTGCGTGATTCGAATCGTAGTTTACTCTGTGGTGGAGCTATAATTGGAAGGGATGCTGTTTTGACTGCTGCCCATTGTGTTGAGGGGTAAAAACGACATATTTGTGAATAGAATCCTTTGATAATTAAGACACATTTTTTGTGCGCTCTATCTTATATGGATAGGGCTGTAATCATCAAGATTATTTGAATTTTGATGAAAAAATATCTGACTATAAATTGAAACCCTACGTGTATCAAACCAAACACTTTTCAAATATGTCTCATCTTGAATTTTTCAGCCTCCAAACATCAGACGTCCTAATCAAAGGTGGCGAGTGGAAGTTGGGAATTGATGAGGAACCTTTACCATTCCAAATAGTAAAGGTAGCTGCTATTATCAGGCATCCAGACTACAAATTCGGTTCTTATCAAAACGACATTGCTGTGTTAAAGTTGACAGAGAAGTTGAGGGTAACCAAAAACGTTGGTACAATATGTCTGCCAGAACCAAATACGGTTTTGACGGCTAATTGCAAAGTTACTGGATGGGGAAAGAGAATCTTACAATGTAAGTATATGTTCAGATTCTTTCAGAGTTTTCCGGACTTTCTCTGATCTTTCTCTAATCTTAAGCAAGATTTTGTGAATAAATATGGAATATTTTGCTTCTAGTGCATGCAAAAGGAGCCATAATGCATCATATTGACGTGAAAATCATGGACCCTAAACAATGTCAACAAACTCTGAGTGAAAGATTCCAAGATTCAGTACAGCACTATAGTTCAAATACTCTTTGCGGATATTCTGACATCAACCAGTGCAAGGTAAGATAGTGTAACAAATCTATGAAATATTTCATTGGAGAAAAGTCGTACCAGGGTCGATTTAATATCCTTCGGCCTCAGCTGAGGTCTGGGATTTAGATTACTACTAGACACATTTCCAGGTGACAGAAGGAGAAGAGTCAGGAGTCTCAAAACATGTCTCTAGATAAATTGAAGGGGTTATATTTTATTAGGAGTGATTAATTTTTTGGGAAAGATTCCCACATTTTTTGTATCAAGATGGAGTAGTAGAAAGCCAAAAACTTTCTTTCCCAAAAAATGTCTCTAGATATATCTAAATTTAATATTTTCAATACATTCACTAGAAAGATAAATTTAATTTCTTTTTTAAATTTCCCACTCTCATTTATTCCAATAATCACTCTCATGGTCAGAACCGCATCTCAACAGAGAAGGTTTAGAGCACTTATTGCAGTGCTCAGAAATACAAGAGACCAAGTTACAATCAGTTCACTCAGAAAAAATGTTTTGGTCCGTTGATTCAAAATTTTCAGTGTTAGACTTGATTTTTTTTAACGAATCGTAGGGGGATGACAGCTGGTTAACGAAAAAACAGATTTTAGTAAACTAGCACAGACTCCTGAAGCATCATCTTGGAATCCGTTAGTGTGATAGAATCATTTCATCATAGTGAAAGAAACATTCCGAGTGGAATATAAGTGCTAATATATTCTTCAATTCTATTTTCATTTTATTTTTTAGGTTGACTATGGAAGCGCACTAGCTTGTGCCAATGATCAAGGACAATATTCTCTTTCCGGTATATTCTCTTGGGACACTGGATGCAAGCAAGAAGGACAAATAGGAGGTTACGTCGCACCTGATGTAGAATGGATCCGGAGCACTTTGACCAAATCATTAAAGGAATTGAGGAAGTTAGACAGAGAATATTTGCTCAGTAATTCAAACTAAAAGGGTTCACTTCCAAATATGAACATGTGGATTAGATGAAGTAAACTGTTAAAAACTCACTGCTGTAAATTTTTTATATTGTACATATTAAGTTAAAGAGTGTGATAGATGATAATACTGCAGATTTAATTTATTTAAGATGTTCGTAGAATGCCAGTTATTCTTGTATATTTTTTGTATTATTTAATTTTAACAAAAACTGCCATATCCTTTATTCCATTGTGAAATTTCGTTGAAGAATAACAAAGGAAGAATATGTGTATAGAAACAAAATATGCATATAAAAGCAAAGTACTACTAAATTTCCTTTTGTTATTCAATTGTTCGAAAATTATGCTGATTTATTGAAATAATACTCGTAATTATATTCCATAATAAAAATGTTACATACCAAACCTTTGTTTCTTATCTGTTCTATTAGTTGTCCACTTTGTCCAGTAGATAGTGGGGCTTTCAAAAAGTGATAAAAACATTTCATACAAAAAATCTCACCATCGTGTCATCCTGTTGTTATGGATTAATCCAAAAATTTCATATTGATGTCACATCGGCACATAGAATTTATCAAGTATTAAGTACACGTGAGAAGTTTTGGATAATCAGAGGAAAACAGACAATTAAATCTGTCATATCCAAATGCAATATGAAGAAGATCGATGATTCTAATCTTTTCGAACTGATGTAGCTGGTAGTTCTTCATCCGTAAAAACAACAAGGTATGGGTTATCATTTTCACTTGTGCTGTGTATTGAGCCGTGCATCTGGAACTGGTCTTGAGTTTATCAAAAGACAGCTTTCTGCAAGGCCTCAATGAGTTTATGGTAAAAGAGAAAGACCGTCAGTTGTAAATAGTGGAAATGAGATAAATATTGTAGAAACTGAAAACGCGTTTGGGTGTATAGAACGAACAAAATTTTCGATGTGCATAGAATTCAATTTTATGGAAATTTAGTCCAACTACCGCAGCTTGGTGTGGCTGTTGATGTAAACGACTCATAACCACTGGAACACCTTTTGAAAATTTGGGAAGAGCATCGCTTTTATACGAAGAGTTATCTACTTTTGAGTGAATATGAAGCGGTAGTTTCCCAAACTCGCTCAATGTTTCTTGAAAAAATCTCATTTCATTGGAATTCCAAACATCAAAAACGCTGGGAATAAAAACTTCATCTCCAACGAAACCTCATTTCATCATCCTCTAAATTGATAAGTACAACGAAATTCGTCAAAAATAGTGACAAAATAAATAACTAACAATGAACTACTCGGATCTTAAAAACTTGATGGAAAAAAATGAGGAAAGTAAAGAGGAATTGAGGCAGAAAACTTAAAATGACAGCGAAATGAAAAAATACAATCTGATATTTCATTTACACTTTTAGGAAGAAAGCAAATTGTAATTTTTTTCAATTTTTTTCGAAGTGAAACTGACTCCCTTCATTGTAGGGAAACGCTATGTAGATATTTCAAAAGACATATGTGACAGTTCTGGCCAATTTATCGCTTGTAAAATGAACGATATGGTTAGAGGATAGCTATATGGCAAATAGTGAACCATTTTTATGGCTACAGCACCAGATCTGTCGGTGGTCAACCTTTTTATTTGGTTGTTATCCATTAAAAATCTAATTTCCAGTATCCCTTCAATGATGAAAGAGGATTGTACGGAACGGATGACATGCCTTCCATAACTCGAGGCGTGACTCCATAACAGCAGCCACACATGAAAAAATTTTTTCTGGGGTACATTAAATGTCTTGAAATCGGAGAATATAATTTTGAACAGTTTCAAATAGTTTTGTTCAACTGTTGAAAATATGTTTCATCGAATTTTTTTGTGTGATCTAGAATTCTAAGTCTGTAATAAAATGCAGAATATTTCATTCAAAATGACAACAAATAATAACAAAGTTCGAGCCTACTTCGGGAATACCTAATCGGAAGTGTCAGAAAATCAAACTATTTTAACTGAACTATACTCCTAAGCCCACAAAACTATTAAATTTGAACAAACAATCAAATGTTAGGGTATAAAATTATCGAATTATCATTTTCCAGAACACTATAAACATTGAAGGGGTTATATTTTTAGAAGTGATTAATTTTTGGGAAAGAAAGTTTTTGGCTTTCTACTACTCCATTTTGATACAAAAAAATGCGGAAATCTTCCACAGACAGGAAGGAAGCAATCATTTTTAAAAGAAGTAACTCTAAACATAAATGTGTATATCATGCAAAAAAGTAACTTTCAGACACAAAATGAAAGAAAAAGCCCTTCTGAAACAGCTACTTTCATATAAACATTGAATTATATGAAAAAAAAATTTTTTTTCGAAAGAAATACTTTTATATGAACACTGAATGATATAAAAAAACACTTTTTTTTACTCAGTTTGTATTCTAAACATTCGTTATAGAATGGGCTCATTCAGGCTAATTTAGTTTTTTATTGAAAATTTTATATTAAAAAAGTAAATCATCTCCCAAGTATCCCACAAAATTTTCCAATTTATTTGTCAATTAACAACTGAGAAAAAGCAATTGAAAATGTGAGATCGCCTGCGGTACATCTAGATGTCACACCCGGCAAAGACCTTCGAGCGGTGGCAACCGGGCCTGTAGTTAGAAATTATTTATCGCTGCTATCGTCGGATTTTGTTTCATTTGCTGGTTTGAAAACACCACGTGTTATG